>UZAF01019869.1:0-21185 GCA_900617895.1 Haemonchus placei | reverse complement strand
CGATTGGTGCATGAGAAAGAAATACGCGGTGCGCCATTCGATATGGATGTGCTCAATGGCAAGCTTATTGTCGCCATTAATAGGTTTGTCGTTGGATACCCTTTTGTACTATGTTTGAACAATTTTACCCACTGGGTAAGAGCGATTCAAGGAGGGTTCTCGAACTTGCGAGCGAGAGAGCATATGAATTTCAGCTCTGTCCGTTTGTTTGAGTGGACTGCAGAGAAGGAGTTGCGACTGGAGTGCTCTCACTTCAACTATATCACTGCTCTGTTCATCAAAGTGAAGGTAAGCTCTTGTGCTACAGTCTTTTAGAACAGGGAACCTAACCGTTTTTCAGGGTGACCAAGTGTTGGTGGGTGATCTTATGCGTTCTATGACCATATTGAATTACAAAGCAGTGGAAAGCACGTTTGAAGAAGTGGCAAAGTAGGTTCCTCGTTGTTTTTGATGCGCTCATGTTTATGGCAAGCCCTGTCTTTATTTCGTTTGAATGTTTCAGGGATTATCGTGGAATGTGGATGACTGCCGTGGAATTCATAGATGCTGAAACGGCGCTCGGTGCTGAAGCAAGCCATAATCTGTTCACGTGTGAAATAGATAGGGGTGCAGATAATGCTGATGAGAAGCGTAGGCTAGCAGTGAGTTTGAGTTATACATGCTTTTTCAAGGTTAATCACCTGTTGTTGTCATAACTTAGCTCAAATGACTATAGGAAAGCCTTGTACTGTCTGGTTTCAGCTATCCCTTTTCCAATATCTCCCATTATGGTGGTCCAGGCATTGTTTTATTATCAGTTGCGACCCCTCTTGAGTTGAAAAGTGGTTATGGGAATTCTCACCATGTTTTCTCCAAACTGGTGGTTTGAGGAGGGGTGCTGTTCATTTCCAACCTTGGATCTAAGAAATTTCCGTTGACCGCACCCTTGCTATAAGTTCCACAGCGCAACCTCGACCGGGAGCGCTATGCTTGCACTTCGCAGCCGGATATTCGTGTTTCAGGAAGCCGGTATGTTCTATCTGGGAGAGATGGTTAATGTTTTCCAACGAGGATCGCTTGTTTCAAGTCATGTGGACAATCCGCTTCCCATAGAAAAGCCCATCCTTTATGGCACTGTTGATGGCACCATTGGACTTATAGTACAATTGCCGGAGAAATATTTCAGGTGGGGCAGATTTCTTTTCCGTCACTTAGGTGGATCAATCTTTGCATCGCCAATTGTAGAAGTAGAAGTAGTCTCAATGGCACCTCGATCATAATTATCTGCAAACTGTAATTTTCTATTCGTAGGTTCTTCTCTGATGTAGAAAAGGGCGTGGCTAAGGAGACCGACAATTGTATGCGAATAGAACATGCAGTGTATCGTCAGTTTGCTAGTGAGAAACTTGTAGATAAGGTAATTTTGTTTCAAGTACAATATTTCTATTATTTCTTTATTCAACTGATTTTAATAACATGTCGGCTCTACCAGTCAGTCTCTTGGTTTTTGTGAAACCCTATCTGTGTATCTAGTTAAACTGCTTTACTTTAACTGACGATCAATAGATGCTTACTGATTTACACTGAGGAACTTCATCTTCAGGCAGTAGGATTTATCGATGGTGACTTAGTGGAGTCGTTACTGGACATGCCTCGAGAGACAGCTGCAGCAGCACTGGCTGGTATAGAGCGACCAGGTTTGTTATTTAACTTAATTTTTTCAGGTTTTAGCCGTCTTCTAAGCAACCAGGGGGGAGGAGCGACCAACTGGAAGAAAAGGGCCCTTACTGGGCTACTGCCGTTCTCTTCAATATCATGTATTTTCCATATAAGTACTCTCCCACTTGTCGCTGTGGTCACTTGACAATTAAAATTGCAACATGGGAGGAATGAATGATAACGCCTACTACGATAACAAAAATCGGCGGAAGCACGGCTTTTCCAGCCCTAGGCTATAGTTTGAGTTTTGAAAGGAACTCCTGATTGCGACGCGGCACAGCTAGGTGGTAGCTGCAGGTATCTCAGGAAGCTTTTCTCCAATGCGTCGATATGTGACTTAATCGGAATGGGGGTATTGCAATGAAGTTATTTCGTAGAATAAAACTCGTTATCCTTGCTCTGTGTCTACTGCCACATTGGACATACCCACCCGTCCGGGAAGACACGGCTCTTCTCCAACACTGAGGGACAGCGCAGGGAATGAGGAGTTCCGATTTAATTTATGCTCAGAGGCGGTTCTCAGCCAAAGGAATATCATGTTAACCTGAGGCTCAAGCGAAATGGAATACAGGATTGGGGGAGATGATTACCTCAAGCAAAGACCTGAAGCGAGGTAAAAACTAAATATTCATTTGACTCATCCCTCATCCACCCGGTTCCACTGTCGGTCAAGGAGAAAAAAAAACTTTTTCTCCTTGACCTTGGGACGAAAAAAAACTTCGTTAGCTCATAACGGTGCCTAAGAGCTCCTTTAGTCGAGAAAAATTTTCTCGGCTAAGAAGCTCTTAGGCACCGTTATGGGCTCACGAAGTCGGCTGCCGCCCCTTCTGTGGACAAGCCCTCAATGTTGAAAAAGAGCAATGCCTCCTCCCCTTCCCAGCCAATTTATGCCCCATGGGGAAGAGAATATTAGTACTTCAGTTTATTTATGTTGATGATTTATAGATGGTGAAACTGAGGGCTCATCTTCGCCAGAAGAGCTGATCAAGTTCATCGAAGACATTTCTAGAATTCATTAGGAGTCTACCATCTAAAATCGATCAATTGATTGATCAATCTGTACATTGCTTCCGGTTTACATGTCTACAGGTATTATAAGGACATGTTTTGCTTTGTTAGTTCATGTCGAAACGTGTGCAAATATGATCTTTTGTTTTGTTGAATGTTAACTGTTGACTTGTGTTTATTTCGATAAAATCGCTGCAAATTATGTGTCCCGTATAAATATTGAAAGAGTTACCTATCGTACTCTCGCATGCAATTATTTCTNTTTTTTTTTGATCATTTTAATGAGCGAATCTCTGATTATCTGGTATAATCCAGCGAATATATTGATTACTTCATTATTTATCTGTTTATTGCATTTGATAACGGAAACAGTCCTTCACAAATACAAGAGCTTATTTGCTCAGAGGGCCCCGTTGGGCATGAAGAGACATCATTGAAGAAATTTTTAATGGTTATTGGTTGTGAGCATAGATGTTAGAAGGAGATTGAGTTTGGAATTCAAACATCCAGAAAATTCGTGCAGTTTATTTGAGTAGCGTACTTGTTAGAAGACTATCTACCTCTTGGTTGACACAGTTCTTACTTTTATTTTTCTCTTTCATCCTAAATTTTTCTTCCGTGTTGAGTGACCTACTCTTCTTCGAGATGAATGCTCTTCTCTAACCTTTTCGCATTTTTGATCTCAAAGTGAGGATCAACACGGAACAGAAAACCCTTCAACCCATTGACAACCGCATAGCCTGTCGGGTGTCACACCATATCGTAATCTTGGGAATGCGTGGCTCGTGGGTGTTCCTCAGCGAAGCTGCAAAAAGCATTCATTCCCACACTCAGACGCGCTTAGGAGGTGCGGTCACCTATGCGTTAAGTCTGAACGGTCTGGAGTGAAGCGGGTCATGTCTAGCTCTCCGTTAATTGATATGCTTCACTCCTACCTTCCTTTCTGCTACTGAGTGCATATTTCCTGTATGCAATGCCTTGCCGAAGTTTCAGGCACAGTTTACGATGAAAATGGTATCTGGCATTTACGCTCAGGACGAATCTGTGGTCATGGGCCACGGCCGAAAAGCGGAATGGATAGGGAGCATCGGGAGCCTAGAGAGAGGCTTCACCGACGTCTACGCCCAAAAGTGCGTGTTTACCCACGTTTTAGAGGATGCGCATTCGCAATGAGTTCAAATTCAATCAACTAGTGACCCATGACCGCAGTAGATAGCAATTTTAGACCTTTTTGGCATTCTGTAAGCAGCTCCTTGCGCAATTGCACACGGCTAGAAACTCGTCCAAATCCTCCGTTGTGGTGTTCCCCTACGATTCCCTATTCTCGCTACTTTTGAAATTTCCTTATAATTCGCGTGAACAGAATTTTTTTTTGGTTTTCTTTCTTGTCTCCTATGCACTTCGTCTCCTATACTTCTCCAGCAAAACTTCCTCTTTTAGCCCGGAAATGGTACCTCAAATGTCTTGTGAGCTGTGACTTTAGTTAATGCATCAACGATGCAGTCATAGACAAAAAAGTTATTAATCGATTTTTTCTGAATGAAGGTTTTCCTAGTTCGGGGTTATTCAACACCTCATACAAAACATCACCAGAACTAGCAAAAGAATGTGTACAGTAGGACTCACATAACTCCCTGCCCGTGTTCCGATTTCCGACGTTACTACTGTTTTTTTCCGTCTTCATGTCCCCCACTTCCCTCAAACAGGGCATAGTCTTTGACAATTTCTTCGTTTCCTTTTACGTCAAGGCAGTATTAGAGGGAAACAAGCTCGATTTGGTTGTCAGGCATAGATCATTCACAGCCGTTGCTCTTTGTGATGATGACGGTGGTGGTCGTCGTGGATATTTGAGTCGACGATGTGGCCATTATTCGATTGAATGCACTTACCTACCCACTGACTGGAAACCAATTGTTAAAGCGTTATGACTGAGTTATAGTTATTGCTATGCGAATACACGGGGTACCAAGCTGAACTTGCTTTAATGCCAAAGTTTCGATTCTTTTCTTGGGATCACCTCAAAAGTTACTTTGCCGTTTCCTTTTAGGGAAACAACTTAATCCAAATCAAAAATTTGAGAACCATAACGCAATCAATATTTATCAATATGAAAGCATCGATCATCGTTGAGCACTTGGGTACCCCCATGCCGTGTACCCAAGTGCTCAACGATGATCGATGCTTTCATGTGATGCGCCATGTATTCGAAGTCCTTTCAGTTTCGTAGTGGATTTTTGGATGTATGGTTGGCGTATATACAGAGGCTCCCTGGTGTCATGTAGACTTCCCATACGAGTCTGGCATGTACCACTTGACCTCTGAGAGATGAAAGACTCAGTAGGATGTTGTTGATCCAGGACTTGTTTCCCGGACAATATGGGTGGTAACGGCGCTCTTTGACATCTCACACTTCGGCCACTTAAGGTTTCTTAAATGAAAACAACAAAATAGGCGTCGTCATGGGTATGATTGTCCTGCTGTTTTGTCATATGACTTACTTTTTTCTGCGGCATCCTTTCATAATTGGAAATTTTGCTAACTTTTATGTATTCTGTTTTAAATTATAGAGAAGAGGGAGGGGAATCATTTCTCATCAAGACGAATCTGATTGCTGTCGGTGCTGTAATAGATGTTGTCATACGATCATTTGTTGTTGGCACATCTGCTGCTGCTGTTGATAGCCATAATTGTTAGGAGAATATCATTTAGCCATGTCTGACTCATCGATTTTCCCTTATTTAGCTGGATGTATTGATTTCGTTTCGTAATTATCTACGAAGCCTATGAAACTAATAATAGAAGTGTTTTCTTGAGCAGACTACGTAGTCAGACGAGTGCTAAGGAACGCCCATTATGGGCGGTAAGCTATAAACTACATATCTATAAAGGAAAGCCCTGAGCCTCTGCTCAAAGGATCAACAATCGCTTGATTGTACGCAATTTAGTCAGAACCTTGAACCCTCCAGGCCTGAATCGTCTAGGCTTCTCAGGCCAGTATGGATGAATGGCGTGGTTGAAGCTGCCACAGCCCTTCCCTCGTTTTTCATTACAAGGGATTATCCATCATTCTGACCCCTCGAGTACTCTTTAATCTATTATTTGATTCTTTCGCTTACCGTACTCTGCCGGAGGTCAGTGTTTGAGCTTTACCGAAGAGTGTTCGCCGAGCTTCTTAGAATGAGACAAATATAACTAATGAACTTCTTTCTTTCTTTCTTTTCATTACAACTTCTTTTCTTTTTAATTTTCTAGTTTACTGGGAATTTTGTTGATATTCAAAAATATCTATAGTTTCTGATTCATTGGAAAGTATTGCAGAAATGCACATTTAGTTTTTTTTTTCATTTTAATAGATCAATAAACTGGTATTCGACACTGAAAAGGATGAGCTTGAAGTTCAGGGTTTTGATAAATGCCGTTTAGAAGACCTCCACGCATCCAATTTTAATCAGATGACGTTCAAATGCGCCTCCACCAAACGTTACGAGTAGAACGATGTAGTTGTGGAGACTTTGTTTTTCCAAAATTTCTACGATGCTGTTTTTTGTTTTTTCAACTTTTTTTTTACCAGTTCCATTTCTATTTGTTACTGTACGTATTATTATCACTCGGCCGTTTTCATGTGTCTTATGACTGAAATCATCATCTACCACCCTTTTGCGGCGGGTTTCTATTAAAGAAACTTGTTTAAATTACTCTCTAACCATGGTCAAGTAGGAAGGTGTGAAATTAGGAGTTTGTTGTTCCACTTTTCCCTCTCCTTCTTCGTGCTTCGAGACGCCACGACCGTTGTGCAACCCCCCTTCTGCTTCTCCCACCTCAGCGCGAATACTGGTTACTAGTCACATGGTGTAAAATTCCGAGCTGTATACATATAAGCTCGAACTGTCCTTTTCAGTACCCTCAGTCCCGTTTGGGTCTCATAATTCTGGCTCGCATCGTATCGAGTAAGTAGGTAGTCTGATACCAGTGTCCACTAAGCTGCCCCATCGTCCTCATTTGCTCGAAGTAGTCTTCCAACGCTATTACCTCATGAAATGTTACGAGCAAGTAAAGGACGAGTACTTAGGTATGTGTATAATGGCAGTATGCTGTCATATTGTCCCCCTTGGCACGAATCTTATCCATCCCTTCCAAGAAATGATCAGAATTCTAGCTCTTCAGTGTGACTCTGACACTCAGTTCATGGTCATGTTTACGATCAATGCCACATTTCTCTGCCTCAACTCTCCCCTATCAGTTGTTATCATTTTTATGGGACCCCAATCGTTTGTTATCGCATATTTCCGCTCGCCAGCGGTGCAACACAATTACGTTGTTGTCTTCAGTATTTCTCGTTCCTAGTGCTTATCAGCTCCTCTAATCGGGTGTGATTACCCTCTATCATCCAATCCATTACCATGTTCTATAGTCGATATATAAGTCACTCATAGTAATAGTCACTAAGGAGCTGAAGTGCTTCCACCACCCACATTTATTATCAACCATTATCACGGTTTATCAACCAATCACTCGATATCACAGGATGGATGGAGCGACCGCGAAAAGTGACCAACAAGGAAATCATGGAGCCTTCAAGACAATTATTAGTAAGGACCTCTAAGGGCTAAGGATCAGAAATCACTATGTACCGAGTAAACGTTTGTTCTACCGACCAGCTTTATGAATATCAGCTGTCAAATGATCGGTAGCCTTATTACCCTCTGTCGCCCTATCTTTTTCCATACATATTTATTACATGGTAAACTGGTATCAGCCTGTGATATCATCGTCATAATGGAACAAAAGCAATCACATCAGAAACAATTGGTATGCATTTATTAGTGGATATAATAATGATTACAGTAAAAAACGATGACAGATCAATTCCAATGATTTAGGAGATGGTTGTGATAACCTGTTATCTTTTTCGAAATGTTTTCGGAATCCATAGTTTTACTTGTAATAATTCGAAAAATTTCAAGCCGGTCATCCGAATATTTGTATCTGAGCCCTATTTCCATTAGCATCAGTTTCTACCTATGTATGACAAAAAGTACAGGAAAGGGATAGGGAACATCAAGTGGTTCCCTATCCCATGTTTGGTATGGAGATTAAATCTCGGATCAAATTCCACGTCGGCCAACTAAGTCTTCTATGCCTTTGGGATTAATCAGTTGGTTCGAGTTTCTCATGTAAGGGTTGAATTACTGGCTTGTGTATTGGCTGGCCTTTAAACATATGCTGGCCCCTAATCATGCATTTATGCTCTATCAGCAACTCCTATTGGTAGTGGAGTGCACGGACTATAATGAAGCCAGATCCGTTCAAGTCCAACGTTTACTCCTCTTCTTGATAGGTTAAGCTCATTGTGAAGAAACTCGTACGGTTCAATACGAATTAGGTATTTACAGAGATGATCCAGTGCCTGAAGACTCCGCATTAGACCTACACTGCTCATGGGATCAGATTAAGAGCCAGACCAGCAAGTCGTACCTACCTTCAAGGTCGCTCAGGTGATATTCGTGACTCGGAGTCTATCCTGCCATTCAAATTTGTTCAGTAGAAACATTAGTCATTCATTCTGCACTGTTTATTCAATTGCTTATTCACTAGTATACTCTACTAAGTGCCCCTTCACTGGTAAAATATAGGGTAGTATCAGGTACAAAAAGTAGTTTGAACCAGAGCGGACAGTTAGCGGTGACGACGAGTGCGTGTTAGGGAAGTAGGAGAGCTTCAAATAGGAAGACGAATGCATGGCGTATGCTCAGTAATCAAAAACAATATTCGCTGAAAGCCCCACTGATGCTGGAACAATTGTGCTTTTCTGTTTCCCTCTGTAAATAATCACAAAGGATACGGCCGAGGTCTGGCTATCTTTTTTCATCTTCCTTATCAGATTACCAAAGACCTTCTCACTTACCCACTTACTTTAGTACCTACTACAAAGCCCGTCTTTTCGTTCTCCCTTTTCTTTTCAGTCGATCTCTACCACTTCATAGCAATTTCCATGCATGACATTGAAGCTTTTTTCACTTTTCCCTATCATCCGTGACACGTTCCATCCCCAAATTATTCGCTATCACATTTATAATCACTCTATCAGCCATTTGGTGAAGAGCGCTATCGCCGTATCATTTTTCATCGTTCTCTATCACTTGCCTCACATCGTTTTACCACTTTTTATCGTACATCGTCACGCGAGATGCTGTCTTATCACCCACTTGGTGCCTATCGATTGCCTTATCACCCTCTATCACACTTTCGTTCACAGGCTTTGCCGGCTTCTGCAAGACCGATTATCAATCGTTCTTTTTATTGATTTGACGCTACACTACTTCTTATCAACTGCTGCTTATCATCGATTGGCTTATCAGACAAGATAAAGCTCCATCTCCCAATGTAGTTCTCCTTTACCCGATTCACAACCTTTCCTTATATTTCAAGATCTGTCTTTTATAGTCCATTCCTTTGGAGTTGTTGTACAGACCTTCAAACGACTCCATCAAGCATCGCAGGACAGAGCTGGGCAGAGTGCAGGTTGGTGCCGTCCCTACCTCCATTTGATCCGAGAACTGAGTCCCGGATCGGATCCCGGACAGGTCATTCTGACCTCCCATCTTCCAACCTGCCTGGGAAGGACCAGGCTGGGAGAATAGAGATAAAAATGTCTCTTTTTCGTCAGGGTCACTATCTAGCCTATGTGCCGATTTGAACAGAAATAATCCAAATTATACAGACACCTAATTTCGACTTGATTTCAACAGGATTAGCAAAATTCTGGATTGGGCTTGTCGATGGGGCACATAAATTAGGAGACCCATTAAAAGTTTCCTCAACGGCCTTTCAACCCTATTTTTTAGTCTCTTGGAAATTTAATTTGAAAAATTTTCTTAAACTTATAACTTCTAGTCTTCTGAGAGCTTATTGTGGTGCTCTTCTAATCCTCCGTTCTTCCAATGAAGTGGTAATCAGCTTCCCTCAGCAATTGGTCTTTATCATTGGCCCATGGGCCGTTAAAATCGCACCAGAAATCAAATAAATAAATAAATGCTGAAGTGCACCCTTTTATGTCATTTTAGTGACGTTCATTCCATTGCTTTGATTTATTTATTTTTTATTTCTGCTCTACTCAGTACTATATATTTTCCGTTTGCTTTCTGTCAGGTGCTACTAGCTCTTATTTTTTATGATCTCCGTCAGCGCTATTTTCTTACAAGTACACATTAACAAAATCGATTACTTGATAACCGCTATAGCATTTTCGTTTACACTTTGAGGTTTTTTTATGGGTTGCACTGTGAATATTTTATCACCGTACGTCACATGTTCTTTTATCTTATCTTTGGCCCCCAGATAATTGATTACTATCGGGTATCTTTTCATATTGTTGGTAATATCATTTTTTGTTACCCTATTTACTAACTGGGCATTATTGAAGAAATTATATAATGGAAGTGGCAAGTGGCGTCCTTATTGAAAGCTACTTCCAGTGCTCAAATTTCATATCAGAAATTGCTTTGACCGGAAAACTCGTATCAGATTATCCAGACAGATAGAGGCAAAGGTTTCTGTATTAACTGGTCAAAATGACTTCCAATGTGCCATGTGCCATATCCTGGTTGAAAATCGAATGCATGGCGCAGTCTCCTTCGTCTACATTCTCGAGTTTACCAGCAATTAACGAACTCGGGGAGAAGAGAAGCTTACATTGATAAGTTTTACAGCATGAACATCTAATCTGCACGGCGCCTCCATTTAGCCCAACCTCTGGCCCCTTTGAATAAATGGTCCCGGAAATTCGGCCAATTACTAGTAGCGGCAGGAGGTCTTCAACGGCAAGCTATCGAATGACTGACTATTAAGTGATCAAAAACAAACACATATGCGAGTGTTTGATTTCAGATGGGCCTATTAATTGCGAAAATTAAAATGCCGTTCAGAAGCCTGATAGTAGTGAACTATTTATAAGACTCTCTATATATCACGGCTGGAAGTTGCCAGCTGATAAACTGGTCTCTGCGTGGGAAGTGCTTAAATTTCAGTGGGAAGTTTTGGAACCGTTAAATCAAGCCCAGAGTCGGAATAAAAACGAAATTCGGTCTGCTTGCCCATAGTTGCCTCGCTCATGCGGTATAAAGTATTTTGGTACTGAACAACCCCGTTTTGGGATACGCTCCCTCACACGACTTTCCTTCAGAATCGTAGTGATGTTTTGAATGCGTATGTAGCTCATACAAAGAATTGCGGTCACCAGCCGATGTATAATTCAGTGACTTTTATCCTCCCATGCTGGCCTAATACCAATTAATCAATCTGGAAGGACGGATCGTCTGGACACTTTGATCAAGCTCCATCAGATTACTTGTATACTTGCTTATAAATCTGTTGAGCATCCCTGGAAGTTAACGCTCTCTTCTTTTACATTGGTACGCCATGTGTTTTATGTGTACTCTACTCCCGGTAGGGGAAGTCTATACCTCACTGAGCAGCTAGACAGTGCTAAGAGGTTGTCCTAAGTGGTGATAGACTGGTATAACCGTAATTCATGCTTCGCGATACCTGATACTGCAGACTGACAAATAAAACTCGACAGAATTTTCTGATGAGTCTTCATACCTTCTGGGAGGTAGTAAAACTGCCTTCCATCATTACAGGCAGTGGGCATTCCCGTTTTCCGTTGTTTCCCGTGTCCCAATGCGATGGCAGTATTTTCTAAAGAAGTTAGCACATTACTGAAAGGCACCTTGACTAAGTT
This sequence comes from Haemonchus placei, assembly GCA_900617895.1. Lineage (NCBI taxonomy): Eukaryota > Metazoa > Nematoda > Chromadorea > Rhabditida > Trichostrongylidae > Haemonchus > Haemonchus placei. The sequence continues at coordinate 9,739 of UZAF01019869.1, read as the reverse complement.
TATACGAGGGTAAGGATGACAGTTCGAATCCTCTTCAAGGCCAAGCTTGACATTTCCTGTTCGCCTCTTTCGAAGTCATTCCACCAAAGGTAGCAGGAACTAGCAATTAGTGGTCATCTGTTGACTGTCGTAGCGCTACACAGTGAGTGTTTGGCATACCCAACATTTTACGGGAACCAGTTGATGGGCAAGTCGGTATGTTCGCCTACTCGGTGGCTATGATACCGACTATACTACTCCAAGGATCTGGGTGGCTCTGTTAGCTGGAGCACCCCCGAAACCAGCAAATCGCAGTGTTCTGTGCGACGGTGGAATTGATGGAGGGATGAGGGATCGTCAACGATGACTGGAATATGTTCGCGAATCGTCGTTGGCCACAATCTCTCCGTCTGCCTCCTTAATCACCGAGGAGTAATTGAAGTGCAGTTTGTCCTAGTTGGGGAATGGTTGGGGTGTGTGTGTGTATGCGTCTGACGGGGGCCCGACTCGCATTATCCATCGGGTACCAGCAAGTTCTTCTCGTCAGGTGCGCCTCATCGCTGTCACCCTAACGCTCCACTCATCAACTCAGCACACACTACGACCTCCACCTCGTCCTCCTCCTGCATCACATTCGCCATCACGTCGAACCTCTTCCACGGACACTCGCCTCAATTACCGTGTGTGAGCGATTACGAGGCGTGAAATGTGATCCACCTTCAAACTAACTCGAAACTAGGACAACAGCGTAACCTTCAAGGTTACTCTACCTACGTACTAGATACGAAATCCGTCACTCACTCATCACCAGCACCATCGTCATCTCATTCCGGCCAGTCCAATCGAATCGAGATCGTCGTCTCAAACAGGCAGTAGGTTCTCAATAGTAATTAGCGAGCAAGACTCTGACTATTGAATTTCGAGCGGATATAATTTTCCTCAGAATGGCTATTTTTGTCCGGAATGGGTCGTTGTTGCTTGGCTTCGCAGCAAGCGATCAGAGACCGCTTGAAGTCTTCATTTTCCAAACGGAGTCGCGCCCACAAGTGATTTGAATTGTTTCAAAAGTGTGATCATCACAACAATTTTTTTCTTCTTAGTGAGATCGAATCGCAAATACTGTTTGGCTCGCGATATATTCTATGTGATTTTGAAAGGTTCATTGCAACTTTTGCACTAGCGATGTCCCTTCGCTGGAACTCAGTTGAGACAGCTCATTTTAAGTTCCCGTATTCCACGGAAAATGGCCAAAGCTCTGATTTTATGGTAGGTCCGTCGGTTTTCGATTTTTTGCCAAGAATCTTCCATGAGAAACTCGGAATTCCGAATCGAAATTTGTTCAAAGGAGAGTCACTGCAGCGAATACTGTATGTCGGACTGGACATAAATGCGCATGTATTTTGAACCCAATGAGAGCCGTAGATACATGGCGCGCCCCAGAAAAATACTGATCATTGCCTCTAGTTATCAGTTTGTATATAAATGCTATAACCATGGTAACAACTATTTATTTGTCTCTTTTTGCAGAGAATCTTCGAGATCGTCTATTTTATTCTGTTTAAACCTATATTACCTCGTTACCGATCTTAGGAATTAGTTACCGATCTCAGGTTATTCAAGAGGGCAGAGTGTAAGCAAGCATAAGGTAAATTTTCAATTTGAAATTTCGTGGTTAAAAGAAGGAACAGCAAATTTCGGAAAAAGCGCTTGCTCACACGTTGGTCGGAAAACTTGTGCAGTGATATTTTCTTGGGGAAATACTGTGACCGTACCAGCCCCACTGTATCATAATGATGTTGGAAATTTTAAGAAAATTTTTTCAGTTACAATGAGGCCAGTATGGCGCTGGTATAGGTAGCAGTATTATTCATATACCTCGAGAACTTGCTCGTTCTTGTTGATAAGTCAGCGCCAGGAGGAAAATCTTCATAGTCATGGGCGTGGTGGGATTGATAAACATCAGAACTTAGCGAATAATGATACATGGTTTGATGAGTAACTGATTAAAATGGTAAAAATACAGTATTTGAGCTGTTCCTTAATATGACAGGTGTCATCCGTGACTATGGTAGTTGTTCTAGCAACTGGAACCCTTTACTTCTGTATTGGTACGCTCAGCAGACCCAACTCGTCGCACCGACGTCTATTTGTCTCTCTTACACTTCCAAAGAGCAACAATGGATTTCTTGGACGGTTTCGCCAGTAAGTAGTCCTCTAGCTGACTAGCCTGGCCTTGGCGGTTCACTGAACTCATTTCGTAACTTCTTCGTACCTTCGGTAGCTAGCTTCACCTTGCCTATATTTTTCGCATTGGTAGCGCTTCCCTATTTTTGCCACTATTTACTAACCCATATGACAATTCCCATTTTCTCTTGAATAGTTATCCGGGAGTAATTCGTTCCCGGTAGCTTCCAATACTAAGTACGGAGTCGAGGTAATTAGTTGTTTCAGATAGTAGTATCTTTACCAAGCTACTGAAGGAAATTGCAACTGAGCAATTTGCCTCGGTAACTTCAATCTGAACCGGTTTACTTTTAAGCAAAGCCATCATCCCTATAAAGGTAATGCGATTTGAAGCCTGGACCAGTTGAAGCTCATTTTCTCACCTGACATAGTATTTGCGTAATTACAAATGGAAGACCAGTAAGTAGTAGTCATCTAGTTTGAAAGGCGCAGACGAGCGAATACCCAAATGGGGAAATGGAGGAGACCTGAAGTTCTCAGTGGGATTTTTGGACGATTCACCAGGCTGATTCTTCACCGTTGTTGATGACTGTAGTCAAAGTTAGAGACCGACTCTGCTACTTTAGCCCCAACCGGATAGAAGACGCTTTTTAACTGATTAATTGATTGGTTTTTGATTTGAACTTTGATTAACTTTTCCAGGCTATACCTAGGGTTATGGAGAATCACACGGCTTTGATTAGTGATGAGACCTGTTGTTGTTGTTTTCTGAAGGGGCAAAAGAAGTTGTTGATGGCTGTGGTCAGTCCATACGAATCTAGTGAATAATCCTATGGGTGGCATGATTAAATGATTAACGTGTCGCTAATATCGTGTCAGCTGAGCTTTTTCGCAGTCGCAGTTATGCCCACCCGGAAGAAGCTGATGTGTACCCCAGATGGATGGTAGTGGTAGCAGCTGATGAGAGCATGGTTTTGATAGCCCATTAAAAAGGGGCAGTGGGTTGGATTACCCGTGGGAATTGGACTGATCGTGGATAACCGGAGAAAAGAGTTTCTCCAGTTACCATAGAGTCTTGAAGAAAATAGCCAGACTGAGGTTGGAGATGACTTGTTTATGAGGTTACAGCTTCCTGATCAGTACCTCTACCTGTTCGAATCCAGTACATACACCGTGCTGAAGAGCTGCATGCGGAATCGGAAATTTCAATCTGATCAATTAGAGCAAGGATTCTGAGAAGCACGTCAGAAGGGGCACGCAGTGGTCAGTCGCTTTATCTGAAGAAACTTTCTATGCCAACCACCTTTCAGACGAAAAACTGCTAGGGACTGCTCTGCCAGACCAAACATTGTCTAGGTTCCATGACGCTTGCTTTTTATTGGATTTCTACCCAATTCTGTGGAAAACAACCCGGGCCAACTGTAGTATTTCCAGAAAGCTTTTAAGGAAGTGTTAGAGCTAGTTTAGTATCCATTGTCCAGGGTGGACGATGCTATAATGATACCACAAGGAAATATGATTCCTCAGTGGGTCAACCAGCTGTCATTTGACGACCTCGCCCAGAAGAAGCATTTATGTCTTCCTTCACGACTGCTTATCGTGTTACTTTTGTTCTTATTTACTTTTAGCCATTTGTTCGCAGATTTTGAAGAAGACCTTTTATTGGATCTGTTCTTTGGCTAATCTTTCTGGGCTGAGAGGGGAACAAGTAAAAGAATGGAATCGGAGTTGTTGCTTCTACGGAGGAATAGCTCCATCACTTTTACTGTCATTTCAAATCAAATTCGCATCTCTCGGTTTCCAGTGGCCTGGGAATCCGCCACCTTAGCTTTCAGGCCTATCCTTATGTTGTGGTGAGCCAGTTGGTAAGGTGATTGGGAGGAAGGTGAGGGAACTTTTGGAGTGATTGAAGGGAGATGATGGGGCCGGTCATTTGTCAAAAATGCTTATTTTATCCGGGGTCATCCAGTTTTATTCGTTGATTCTTTTTCGTCTATTTATACAACTTGCAGTATCAGGGGCTCCTGAATCTTGTATCGGTTGTATCGGTTACTTGGCTCTTGTGGTGAGTATAGTCTCGGAAGAATCATTCTAGGACCTTTCTACGTATATTTTGACTTATCCTAGTGATCATCTTAAAACTTTTTCGAGCCCGTAACAAATTTCTTCCGGAATATAAGTTAGCCGAAGGTTGTTTGATTTTATAGTGACTTTCTGACTGTCTTCCAATTTCCCCTCCGTTTGAATGTGCAGTGGAATTGGAATTGTTGACGGGCGTTGGCTGACGGATCCTGCAGTTTTTTTCTGGGAGTTCCAGGCTCCAGGTTGATGCACTGAGTCCATTAGTGATCCCCATTGAGACACCGGATCTATACGCGACGCCCCATATAACGCTTATTTTATACGAAACCTGGTGAACGAAGCGATCGACTGTGTGATGACAGTGGTGGCCGCTGGGCGCTAGTCTCAAGTAGTGGCCGCTTGGGCACGATTCAAGTACAAATTCAGTCGTCAGAACCGCCCCCGATCTATTGGGATAGGTCTTTTGTTGTATCGAATTCGTCACACTACGGCGTTAGATCAAGTGAAAGTTCAAATCATCTACATACACACACACTCAACGCTCCAGCTACCATACAAACAGTCACGATGTCCCAGTTCGTGACTATCAGATTGGAATCGCTTTGGAGATGAACAAAAACGAAGATTCCTAAAATTTCTAAGGAATCTTGATTTTCATTGTTTCATGTCCATTACAGTATCACCATCTCAGAGGAATTGCCAGATGATCCTCTGCGCGATGGCTTTAACGTCCGTCGGAAGACAGAAAAGTGTTTAGGAGGTCTTAACATGATCAGGTTCGCTTTTGATGCGTACTGTAAATACAGTAATCTCTGTGGAGTTCTGTAATCTTGCAGCGGCAGCAGGTTTTGACAGAATGCACAAATTGCTGCAGATTATGCGATATCTATATCTTCATAGCTTGAATACTGAAAGACTCATTAGTCACCGATTCTAGGCCAACTGATCCTGACGGTATTCCGGGTACACAGGCTCAGGTATTTTACGTATTGCTCGGTTGTATCACATCGTACAACTTTACAGTTCTTTCGTAGCAATTTTGCCACAGTTATGAACTACCCATACCCGTTCTTCTCAATCGAGTAAAGTAACGGGTATAAGTTCTGTGTAATGATCAGTCACTCTTATCGGTCTTGGAGTATGGCCTATGTGGTCACTTCCTGTAGCCTTATCTCGCTTCTGTCGCACTTTGGCTTACCTTCCATAACCGGATTGGTATATCACTGTAATTTTTGTAGTTTTCCTTATAAAGTGGTCCAAATTAGCCGTGCTTTCCTGAAGTTCTACAAAACTTCAGAGCACACGCCGTTATGAATGAGTCGGAGAAAGGGAAGGAAAGTCAGAAACGAATAGCGGCCAAAAGAGCAGGAGACCCTGTGAATGAGGAGTATCCACTTTAGCACCCCGTATTGCAGTGTCCTCACCACTTCCACCAAAAAGTAAAACTCGAGGTACTCAGAAGCCTTAGAAGGGAAACTTCATCTATGAAAGGCAACTGCCATCGTCCAGAGGAGTCTGCGATTCAATCGTTTTTATATTTTAAGTACTAGAAATATTTAATATTTTCGTTTTCATCAGAACTCAGAAGTCAAAAGTTGTTCCTTACTTACTTTAGAAGTTCCTTCCTTCTGATTGCCTTTCATCTACTTTGTTTATTTTTCCCACTGTATGGCCTGGATTATGCACATGAACTGCTGGTAGAAGTCCTGCTGTTGGGCTTATCGATTCCACTACTTGATGATCCCATTCGGCTTGTAGTTCTTTACTGGTAAGTCCGATCACCCAGATGGGTACTGGTTGTCATTGTTGATTAATAACAACAAGATATGGATTGAAATTGAAATTCTCGCGAGTGAACAGACCGTAACGAAGAGACGAGCGGTCTGTGTGAACGATCTGTGACATCCTTTTCATGTGGCCGTGTTAATTAAAGCGCCACATAGGGATATGGTCATTAGCGTTTGGTCCCGTCGCTTTTCCTTTCCATCAGTACTTCGGCAAAATCTAATTAATCAATTGTTGTCGTTGTGGCGATAATTCATAGCGGCTCTGGAGATGGCCGAAGGTTATAATGAAGCTTGTCTTTTGACAGAATATCAGGGAAATTGCTCAGGTACTCAGGTTTGTTGAAGGGAATCTTATGGAAGAAAGGGAGAGGGTTTTCTAGAAGTTTCTTCCTATCTTTCATGAAAGTTCCTGCTTAGTTTCTTACCGATCAGTTGAAAATCCCGGTTGTCCAACCATTACGTCTCGTAGGCATGTTTGTTGGTAGGGTTTAGTGGACAGACTATTTTTCTTCCAATTAAAATATCTTGCGTTTCCCAGTCTGCATTGGGTAGGGAGATTCTACAACACCTCAATTCTTAGCTTTACCTTTCATTGACCATTGCCAATCTAAGATTTCCTAGTTGTTCGCTTAACTTTTTTGAGCCCAGACAAGAGTGAAAGCTCTTCCCTGGATCCAGTACTTTCTTCTGGACTGGAACAACCTATTTTAGTAGGTTATTTTTACAGTAATATTGAGGCACATTCCGCGATAAACCAAGTGGGAAGTCTCTCAGTCTCTCCCCTCCCTCTCCTCAGCCATCCCCCACCCCCCACCTTTCCCAACGCAGATCTTCTAGGGTTAAGGGAATATGGTAATCTTCACAAAATTGTGTCGAGATGGGGAACAAAAATCTAACAAAATCTAAAAGAAACTGTTTCTCGAAAAGCAGTCTTAGCTATCTAACTTTTATAATTGCCAAATGAATGGCAGAGTTTTGCATGAATGTAACGCTAGCAGAGTTCAACGGATGGTATTGTTTGATTCCCGTCATATGGAAACTCGTCCACTCTATCATTGTCGAAATACGAAAATCAGCTTCAAAGAAGAGGACCTTTTCTGGATTCAACATTCTTCGGCTTTTTTTCGGGTCTAGTCGATACGCCTTGTCACTTCCATTTTCACCTTTGTTGCCGCTGTTCACAACCTGCTCCTACCTTTATTGCCTCTTGTTGAACTGTTTCTTTCTTGCCTTCCTTGTTTGTACTTAATCTATCACCTGTCGTTAGCGTTTCCCGAGGAAGAGTCAAATAAAATACCGATGCACCCCGTAACCAGTTAACACTGAGGAGTTGTTTCCAAAACAGTATTTGAGGACTGAAAAGTTGAGGTCTTCTGAAGGGGTTGCTGTCTTATCCTAAGTATTCAAGGAGACCTATCGTACTTGCGTAATTTTTCGAGTTTTCGTCAAAAACATGGTTCCGCCCTTTATGGTTGGTGAGGTACAGTGGTACCGTCTGTGTTTTAGTAAATACCTGAATCGTCTCCAAAAATATCTGAAAAACCAAAAGAAAAGCTTCATGCACGGTGTATCTCAAATCGCTTGAGATGAGAAGGAGATCCGATGGGAGCATATCATTCGTTCAAATGAAGTATGGCTAGAACTGAACATACGTGATCGATTCATCCGAACAGATGTTTCAGATGGATTTTATCAGTCCGACCGATGATGCATGTACCAGTTTGATTCTACCAGTCTGTCTGTCCTGTGGGGGGAGATTGTTATTGAGTGATTGTTGTGTTGTCGCATATGCGATCGCATCTGCTGCTATCAAAAGCAGACAGAGAGGCATAGAGAAAAGGGTGGAGGAATAGGAAGAGGCTCGAGGCTGGCCGGCATCCGGTTTATCACTCTGCCTCCACCATGTGTGGTTGATTAGCCATCTGCCACAACTACGACCAGGACGACGACGACGGCGGTGGCGACGACGACGGCGGCGACGACATGGACAACGACCGCCATCGTCATTCCCCTTTTCGATTCCACTGTCCCTGTCCAACTCAATGCGTACAACCGTTTTCACCTCTATAGCCTGTCTCGCCCTCATCGAAACAAACACGACACGACACCATCAGATAACCAACCCATTCTGACAGCAAGTTTTTACCCTGCTCCCGTCTTCCATGTGAAATATCAGGCGTTCTTTTCACCCTTTGAGGTGTTAATCGATAGTTACAAAGAGTCACTCCCTCATGGAATTCGTAGTTTTTCACATTGAATGTGCTCGTTTACAGAGATCGCATACGGCGTGACGTGGTTTTATCAGCTCGGCCACATGCAGATGTAATTAAGCCTATCAGGATGATGAGAAAAGCGTCCCGAGACTAGGCATTACGAAAGCCTTCGACTACTCTTGTCCGCCTCTTTGCTCATCAACTAGTAACATAGGGTATCCCTCTTTGAGTCATGCCTTTCATTATGGAACCTTAATTGACAGATCTGGATTAACCCTAACAGGAGATAACTTTCCCATGAAAACATGAAGGAGTCTTATGGAAACCGCACCTCGAAGAAGGGAAACCCGATTCGTGCACGCGATGAGAAGCTTTGTTCTCAGACTCTTTGCACCCCCTCCCCCCGTGGTCGCTGGACCGGGATATAGTTGCCCCGATATTTGGCCGATACGTAAGCCGTCAAGGTTGAGCTGCGCGCACACCTTGTTTCCTCAGTGTCCGTATGTGTGTGTGTGCGTGTGTGTACCTCAGTCTGTTTGAGGTTTCCTATACATAGTAGCCAGTTCAATTACTCGCCTTTCAAGGTCTTAGCAATTTCGATCGAATGTCACGGAAGATCTGTTAGTGGGGAGTAGCCTAAGTTCAAAGTTACAGCTGTAGAACAAAGTGCTTGGGCAATGAAATGGTTCACTCTTCCTGCTTTTTCCTTTCTTTTTCACTTTTTTCGATCTTCTCTTGGTATTTTATCCGAATATGATCAAGATTCACTCTTTTTGGTGTCAAAAAAGTGGCTGATACGATGTTGACTCGCTATTTGGCTGATGTCCTTCGTAGTGTTCTTCACGATGTTCTTATACACTCGATAACACCAGTCCATAGGAAAAGCGCTCAGTCTTTGAGATTGCGCGCAACGAGCACATTTCAATACGTTTCAGTGCACTTTATCAATAACCACTATTGGATTTCCTGAACATCTGCACGACCCATATCAATGGAAATCGTGAGTACATCGCGAAAGCCGTAGTTCCGTGTTTTTCCGGAAGAGGAAAGCCACCCCCCCCCCCCTTGTTCATAAAATAACGTCATTGATCAGTAGCCGTTCTTGATTATGTACCAAGCCGGATCACATTTTTCAATGTCTGCAAAGTCCGTCGAAGACGGAGATTTGTGTCCACATCTACCATTTCACCATGTCATTCATCAGTTTCTACCTACCGTACTACTTCACTCCACTTCGCTCCACCGTAATCACCTTCCGGACGATAATTATCCTGGGCGATTTCCATCTGCACATCTAAATCATCGAACCCACTTCGACAGCGCAAAGTTGCTAGGTTGGCTGTAGTTGATGTCGTTGATGGCCGCGACGCACGGCCAACGTCGACCCTAGTCTGTCTTCTCCTTGTCGTCATCGCGCCATCGTCGTCGTCGTCATGATCATCATCGTATTCGTCACTGTGATTCTTAGTGATGGCGCCGATAGAGGTAGTGATG
>UZAF01019868.1:0-18721 GCA_900617895.1 Haemonchus placei | reverse complement strand
ACCAATTGGTGTATGATGTTTTCTCTTGGTGTGTTAACCAAGAAAACGTCATTGGCTAGATCCGCTCATTCCAGGCATTGCTGAATAACTGCACATTAAAAAACCTGTGTGGCACAGAAGCATTGAATAATATTAGCGTTAATATTATTAACCAATTGCGTACCGCGTGTTGCACATGGTGCAACCGGCTCCCATGCCTCTGCGATACCACGTTTTAGTCCAAAACCACTCTAGGCTTGAATAAAGATTGAACAGTACATACTTTGCGATTCGCTCGAACCGTTGAAAAAACGATTGATTCGTGGTTGAAACTCATTTTCTAACTCGTCTTTTAGTAGCTATTGAAATCCGTAAGGAACGAATTGTTTACTCGTTGAACCGATATTATTGAGAGCCCAATGTTAGGTACATTTTCCGCTGCATTAATTGCAACGAGCGGTAGGAAACAGTCATTAGCGTAAAGTCGTAACAAAAGAATCTTACCTAATAAGCTTTTTCAGTGCTTATTTTATAACTCAAAGAGCGTGGAGCCGAACGTAGAGGAAGGGGATAACTATTTACCGTTTATGCCTCGAATTGTCAGTGAAAGGCATGGCCACGAAACGGTCTTTGGTTTATACATCGACTCTAGTGAGCTGCACTAGAATTCCTACATTCTGGGAAGAAACGTTATGAAGATTCCCTGATTAACATGTACTCCCCACAAGTTTTTCTCACAATTTTCAACTTTCTCTCTTCTGCCGTAACATATATCTTGTTAAATGGTCACAATTTTGGATCAAACTTGGCGGATCATACGTGTGAGCGTAATGTGAGTGAAAATACGCAGTCAAGTTGGATTAAGGGAGTAATCAATCATATTACTGCAACGAAAGGAGACTCCGCTCATGGCAGGTGGTCGAGCACGAAATGTTTTGGCAGATGTACGTTTCGCTGGATAGCGATAGATCTTGTTCTTTTAGACTAGAGTTTTCAAACATGGGAGAATGCGGGCGCCGAGACAATTTCAACACAAGAAGGAGGAGAGCCCAGCGTCAGGAGGGCGATCGGACTCGGATACGACCACCCTTCTGACGCCGGACTAGTTCTATAAGCGACCTTTGTGTGAAGCCTGAATTTTATCCCTACAAGAGCTTTTGACTTCCCTGATATTGACAGGAGGGATTGAAGGTCTCGATGTCCTGGGGTAGTTCGAATGTTCTTGGATATGGCTAGCTATCATGTTATACATCAGTACGTGAAGTTTGGAAAAAGGTACCATCTTTTCAAATCTTTTATTCTCTATTGACAAATCTATAGTTCAAAGAATTGGAGTGGCTTTGCTACGGAGAGAAATATCGCAGGACCATAGAGCGTTGACTGAATCTGCGTGAGTATATGAGAAAGCTCGTCTTCACAAGTCATGTCAAGAGGGCGAAATTTGCAGAGAATTCAAATTTCCTTGACTCATTGACTGGCATAGGTTTGTCGTGAGCAAAATGTATGTGATGGTATTTTTCGTACTTCAGTAATGTGTTGACAGATACGTTCCAGCGCGCAAGGTGCGATTGTGTAAAGCGCAGTCCACGCTTCCTTCATCTATTCAAGGCAGCAAATAGATTGCTTACAAAAAGAATTGCTTCCACTCATCGAAATTCCTGAGTGATTGTTTCCACTGATCGATGTTCCTATTAGATTCCAGCAAAGAGGTTAGTTCTATTGCTTAGGGGAGAAGCATACTATTGATAAAGGAAGCATTGTCATGTTCGAGTACAGCGCTTTTGAAACTAAATCAAGTGAAAGACCTTCAGGTTCGCTGATGAGCGATGGTTTAACAATTTGTTTTGTTTCTGATAAAGCAGTGTTCTCTTTCAAACTTTTCTCAAAGTTTCTCTTGAAAAAACAGTAGTAATCTTTGCATTTCGTTATGAGGAGTTCTCCCACGAATGGAAGACTCATACTACTAGTTTAATGACCAGGAATTCTTAGATGTTCTTTCAAATTTGGATTCTATATCAGCTATCGCTATAGATGGTATTTCTTTGATGAGGCTGTTCTCCCTTCAATTGTTGGTCCTGTACAAATTTTTCCCAAATTTAGGCCTTTTTTGAATTGAAATGCTTAATATTATATATGGAAGTTGCTATATATAGTCCTAATCCCAAACAACAACAATTCTGCATTCTAAATACAGCAGTTACAGGCCTGTTAGCATCACTTCTATTTTTAGTGGAGTTTTTGCGAAAATAATCAAAAGAGATTTTTGTGGAACAGCTGGAAAAACAGCGTGTTTTTCATGGTTGTCAGCATAGATGCAGGAAAGCCAGGTTAGCGCTGTCTCAGTTGCAAGAAAGTCTAAACGGTTGTCGGACTGTCGCTTGGGATCAAAAGAAGGATATTGATATGATTTGTTTTTGCAAGGCATTTACCAACAAGATGAACCACATCAAGTTTTCTCAAAAGCTTAAAAATATTATAACACACCCTAAGATTTCAGTACGGGTTGAGAACTGTTTAAGGGAACGATGGTTTTGGGTTCGGTTTAAGATTACTTTCTTACCATGGGAGCTTGACTAGTGCAACTCTGAGGGAGCGGTGCTATGATTTGAAGATTTATAAGACTTCGATGTCAGAAATCGATGCTATCTTGATTCAAGTAGTTATTGGAAAAGTTGTTAGTTCGCAGGAATTGTGGTAGTCGCACATGTCTCCAGAAAGAACCTCAGTTTTCAGCTTAGGAAGGTCCTCGGTGTTCTGTCAGTTACTGTAGGTAGAAGTGAACTCGAAAAATTCTTTGTTGTTAGGGAACTCGGACTTCTCATCGACGACAAGTTGTCATTCGATGCCCAAATCATGGCGATGGCCTGCCACTCAGATCTGGTCTAAACGCAGGTTTAGCTTCCAAAAATGGAAAGAAAACATTTAGAAGTTATACGATATAAATTTCAGTACTCGACACCATGAATAGCTATAAAAAGCTACTCGTTCTTTAAGAAACAAACCCGGTTTCCTTTTGAAGTTTCACTATGATGATGTTGCAACATGCTTACCATAACTTATATATATTTCGGAAACAACCTATAATTAACCTACTCAGGTGCTTATGTGCAGTGACTGCAGCAATACAGAGTCATTAGTAGCGGATTTTAGTGGTAGAATAGACGCTGAGCAATACTATCCTCAATTGTTAGCCGAGCATATTGAAGAAGCACTCGAAAAAGTGCTACCGATGTACCGCTTCTCTTTGCATACCTGCTAAGGTGAAGAACGCGGAATCCACCGACAAATGACTGTCGAGATCTGCTATACCCGACAGTCACTTGGCGTTGGATTCCCCTCACTCATTTATGCTGTTCTACACTCTATCTCCACTATTCTCGCGTAGAGCAGTGAAAAAAAAGTGATTTGATCGTTCAAACAGATGCAAAGACTTTCTTTAGCCGTTCCTCTGCTCTGGATGTTATGCAAACAGCCCTTTAACTACTCATTACAATTGTAGAGACAGATAAATTGTATCAATCTACTCCTAAAATTACCTAAAGGAGATGCGGAATTGTCACTAGGGTCCTTTCTACTGCCCATCCTTTAATGTATGTAGCCCCATCCCCTAATGTATGTAGCCAAGCACTTATTGCCCAAACTTTGCTTGAAAATCCTTCGAGAAATGTTGTAGATATCGCGTAGTCATAGTACAAACTGTTTTTTGACCACTGATTACAATCTGATTTGGAAATTCTCCTTTCAGAGTAATCCAGCGGTAATGACTGTGTCGTAATAATTGAGTTATAGTCATTAGTACGCAGACGCTTAGCGCATAGTATTCCGCCCATGACAACGCGCAACGAGATTATTGAAGGTAATTAACTAAAGATCAATGAGTGACTCACAATTTTAAAGTTTTCCGAAAAAGAAGAAGTATAATTATGGACTGATTATGATGAGGACTTCTTAGTCTCGATCCTTCTTCTTGGGAAAGTAGATAGTGGCAGTTGTGCATAGATTTAGTCTGCCAGGGATTGGGTATTCATAGCTTTTCTAATCGATCTAGTGAAGAAAATATAAGGAAATGCAAGGGCAGAGATGGTGTAGTGAACACTTCACACACGCATGGCCACGGGTTCGAATCCCGAATATTCGCCTAGGCCAACCAAGCCTTCCATCTCTCCGCGGCCATTGGTACCAGACTTGTCGGGGAGGATAGAAGCGCTGACTTCTACATAGGCTGGCCACCACAAGTCGTTGTATACGCATTCACTACGCACCTACGATTTTGAATGAAAGTGGAACGTGAGTGCGTGGGCGCATTCTTCAGACAGGATTGATCAATGCCCTAAGACCTCATTCTTTATATTCAAAGGAAAAGCAAAAATGAATTNGGCTGGCCACCACAAGTCGTTGTATACGCATTCACTACGCACCTACGATTTTGAATGAAAGTGGAACGTGAGTGCGTGGGCGCATTCTTCAGACAGGATTGATCAATGCCCTAAGACTTCATTCTTCATATTCAGCGGAAAAGCAAAAATGAATTTGCGGGAACACCGAAACAGTTGAACACAGCTAGAATGGGCGTCATCCAAGCATCCTGTTTTGTTGTGATGAAAATGTACTTAAACAAGCTATAAAATGTCAAGGACCAAAATCAGAAGTAGTTGCACAACTACTGTTGAAATCTCCACGAGGTTGGTAAACAAGTTCCATTAGGCTGACATTTCGACGGAATCGCCTTCCGCAGGGCCTTAAAAGATCATAACAATTTGTGACTATCCGAGTAAGCGTCTCCACTGATCTACTGAAGTTTGCGACCCCTAGGTCACGCAGGTGATTGAAAGGAAAAGCACTCACTGTAGCTATGGAATTCTTCGAAACCACCCAGTAACCGATGGTCTCAACGGACCAGCACAGCTCCCGTGTGATTCGGAAGTATTCTTCCTTACGTTCCTTACGATTCATTTTCGGATCGGCCACCTGTATCCAAAATGCCTTGAAAGTTTTACGATAGCTCTCGTGCCCCACAACCTCCACTTTGACCTCAAAACCCTTCAATCTAAAGAAGCGCTTGGTTCGGAACAGATTATACGATCGCCTATGTACAGACTCAAACTGAGTGCTCTGCCCAGCTGGCAAGGAGGTTGATTGCACCATGTCTGGAGCCTTATGGAAAGTTGGTCTTCTACACATGCTTTGAGTAATGACCTACCCCAGCTGAGACTGGTCGATAAGTACCATGGGTAGTTCCGAAGAACCCACAAACCTTCGATGAGTGCTTCTCCTTTAAATCATCTGCTGCCCTAGGGGCCTCGAACTCCAGTGGGGCAGTGGAGACATTTCATCGGGTAGCCACAAACTGTTATGATCCGTTCAGGCTCTGAAGGAGGCGACTTCGCCGAAACGTCAGCCTAATAATGCTTGTTAACAAACCTGGTGAGGAGTTTAAGAAAACGATTAAGTAATAGAGCAATTATGCTGAGGTTCATAGAAAGCCGTACGTGGACCTTATTTCTAAGTATCCCTCATGAAGATCAAAGCAAAGGTCGTTATACATAATCTGGTACTATTCCGCTAAATAATGGACCTTAACTAAGAATCTTCTAACTTGCGTACGAGAACAGCTATAAACTACTTTGTTTATGAGTTCTTCGTATAACCTAATCATATTTTACAGCCATCATCCTTTTATAAACCTTGACTACGATTCGAGAAGGAGCCATAAATGATTGCTTACCTTGACTTTTCGCTAATTTGTAACATTCATTTTTCCCTGGATGCTTTTTCTTACGATTTCTTTTGGCATTCTTTAAAAAGGTTGAAATTTCATTTAAAAAAATCTAGCAATCCGACGTATGGAGAAAATGAACGCTACGTAAGGATTGACTCTGCATGAGTGTCTTAGCTCTTCTTCCCACAAAAAAAGGGAACTCCAAAATAGGAATAATTCATCGATTATAACCTACTACATTTTGCTGCCGAGGTACTACAAATGACCGATAAAACGATTTCTGTTCTCTTAAATGTTGCCATCTGGCACTTATGCGCCAAGTACGAAAAGTGGTTACCCAATGAAAAGGCGTTCATTGGCATTCCCACCACTAATGGGTGTGATCAAAAGTCAGTCAACCAGTAAGCTTCGTAATATACCATGCTTAGAAATTGCTGCGCTCTTGCCAGCGCGGTCCATGCTTGGACGAGGTTCACGATAATGATGGCTTATGAGATATCCCGCTAGGATAAATTCGTAGACCCCTCGTATCGTATCATATAGGTCGGAAAACGGCTCAGAAAGGGGGTTATAAAGGCNTTCCACGGCATTGTGGAGGCTGCACCACTCATTAGAAAAACCACTTAGGGAGTTTGAACAACTTGTCATGACCTATGACGACAGTGAAAGGCAATTCTTGACGTACTCAGCTCTTTGCACAATTGCAACAACTGAAATTTCGTTGAAATACCCCTTCCATGTTATTTCCGTCATGGTAATTCCGTGCAATCTCTATTTTCACTACAATTGAAGAGCTTTATTTCCTGTTAAATCGGCAAATTTTTTCGTTTCCTTCATACCAGATGCACTATTCTTGTCCAACAATTCCGCCGTTCAGCCTGAAAAGGTTACCTCAAAATTACTTCTGCTGTATACTCGATGCGTCACGCACTCAACCATCACTTAGAATAGCGTTTACATGGGTTCTACGTGGCTACACTGGCTTGGTGAATTTGCTGATATTTGAATTCGTGTTTCTACATTTACAACCGGATATATCTTTTCGTATTTCATTTCGGCTCAAATCATCGAATCATTCAAGCGGAACTTCAACAAGTTATTTTGTTGTAGTGTATACAACTATTTTAGTTTGTTTACTGAACTTCGGAAGCATATTTCAAACTTTGGAAGCTATCATCCGACGACTACTTCCTCTGACGCTAACTTTAACTCTAGCAAAATGTCTAAACGTAAGCATGTACCGTATGTTAACATTCAGACATGAAGGTGCCGGGTTTCCGGGACCCACTGGAAATTGGCCGAGTTGGATTGGCGAGAGTTGGCGAGAGCATTATATTTATAATACTGGTTTTTCTACGTGAGAGCATAAGTTTAGTCAGAGAAAACTGCTCCTCTTCCCATGCAGTGTTCTCAGCACTGCGTGAGAAGTGGAGCAGCTTCTTTCGAGTCAGAGTGGAACAACTTCTAGTCGTGCTGTGCTAGATCAAATGCAGTGCTCCCACCATTGCGTGGGAAGAGAAACAGCTCCTTCCGAGTCAGAGAGTGGAACAACTTTTAGTCGCAAGGTCTGGGCTGTGAGGTGCCACGTTCATCTATCACCGTGATATTGAAGATATATCTTTCTTATTTATAAAGTAACTCGGTGTGTCGGTCTGTCGGTCTGTCCATCCAAAAACCCATGATTACGATAAATGTGGTGATATGGAATGACCAACTCTATACTGTATTTCCTTCTTATATAGGAAGCAGTAACTTGGTGGGTAGGTTAATGGCGTGGAGCGAGTACTGCGGAGTGAAGTGAGTGGTGTGGAGTGAAGTAGTTACTTCAGACCTATGATTTCGATCTGTACTGGCATTGTACTATGCATGTCTACTCAAAAATCGGAGGTGATAATGTAGTTGAGAGATCGCTTTTTTCAACTCTGAGCGCTAGAGCGCAGTTAATGAGGTTAGCCCCGTAGTTGTGCTCGGCAACGTTTCTTGGTCGAGAACGTAAAGTTTTTTGACCTGAGCTCCTGAAAGTAAGGAACACTGGGGAGGGTGAGTCAGTCGATTGTTCAGCTCACACCTCATCCTAGCCTTGTCACCGTTCACGACAAAAAGGACTCCTAAAATATATCTTCTGTTATAAATTGTAGCCTCAAGCATGCCATATATTGCGCTGTAAGATCAAAAAATGGTCTAGATAGGGTGTAATAGGGACTCGAATGATATCCACTGTATGTCACCAAGAGGTGGCTCAAAAACCATTGAGAGGCTTTACCTTCACAATGGACCACACTGTTGAAAACTAAAACTAGACATGACTCATGGCGACAGTGTGGAGCCCAATTTTCGGCATTTCTGGTTCACCGTAGCCCGCTCTACAGGGCATAGCGTCGGAGCAATACCATGCAACTGACTGCTCGTCTTAACACCACCCGCTTTCATGCCATTCCTCACCACAACCCCGTACAACCCCTTTCTTCACTACTTTTCTGAGCCTTTTTCTTCTAGAAATCCGCTGATTTTCGCTTTTTCGTCCCCACTTTTGCACTATTGCCCACAATAACTTCCGCTGTTTCGCCCTCATTTAAGACTTTGATGTTCTGTCTGATTGGTTTTACTGTTTCCATCATTACAAAGAAACTCCCCAGAACTGGCTCCCATGAGTACTTTCTCATTCCAGTGACCCGAAACATTTGATATTCCTTCAATGCGAATACTGCGGTACACCGTATATTTCATGAAAGGGGTAACAAATCAAATCAAAGTCGTCGCCTGTTCTGACGGAGAGACTAACGATCTTTGTGCTCTTAGCCGTTCTTCGAACCAACCAAATGAATTTCTGTGAAAAGTCAGAGCCTCTTCTATGCGAATCCGCCCACTAATAGTACCTCATCTGAATTCATTCACGCTCTGTCCTACCAAACTCCGGACACTGTCCCATATTCATTCATTCTAGCTAACAGAGGGTCAGCTGCTTTGCTGATGACAATGACTCGCCACCAAAGAAAAACCACTGCTCGTGATGGCAAAAAAGTTGCTCGAAATTACTTCCGAGATATCCCGCTAGAATGAATCTGTAGGGTCCACGTATGCCGTATATGGCGTTGTCATACCTGAAAACGGAATAGATAGGGCGTTATGAGGGGTCATAGATTGTCCCGTGTGTATGCGTGAACGAGTTTCATCGGCGCTGTAGAGGCTGCGCCAATCGCAAGAAAACCAATGTAGGGAAATCAAACAATTTGTCATGACCAGTAGCGACAGCGAAAGACAGTTCTGTACAGTTCATGATTGATGTAGTCAACTCTTTATGCAATCGCAACAACTGAAACCTCGTCCGAATACACCTTCCATGTTATTGCCGCCGTGGTAAACTCGTCCAACGCTATTGTCCCTACCTTTGAGGAGCAGAGATCATTTTCGTTTGAATCGGCAAATTTCCTCGCTCTCTTCACTACCGACAAACTATTCCCACTCCACACTCCCGCTTTACGACTGAAAAGGGGTACCTCCAAATTATCGTGGACCGTGCTTTTAATGAGCCCGATGTAAACATACAGGTGCGCCATAAATCAACAACTTTAATGAAGCCCCTAATTTGTTTATCATATACCGTAGCTCACATATCTGCTTTGGCGCTCTCAATTCGTCAGTTTTCGAGAATTGATGGAGCCTCGCAATCATCCAGCAACTGTTTCGTGTTTGCGCGCCTTTGGTGAGCCCTTTTCCGAGATCTCTCGTCGTTTCGACATTTACCGCATGACATCACTTGTATCGCATGCGTGGACCGGTCAACGGCCAGCCTTAAGACGGACGTCTTGCCTTAATTACGACTTTCCCGAATACATTCGCTTGGGAACAGTGACGCTAAAACGTGCAGAAACGCGAGAAAGTGGCTGCTGGACTGTATGTGTGTTCTACTTCGATGAGAATAGTCTTTCTAGAGCAAATACATCCAGATAGGTATCGAAAGTCTCATGAATTTTTCACGAGAAAGTTTGAGAGGAAGAAAAAAAGAATACCCTACTCAGACGCGACACAGTTTTCTTTAACAAAAAGGTGTTCAGCGTGCAAGAAATCTTTAAACCCCATAGGAAACGTACGTATACGTTTCTCCGGGATTCTCATTATGAATAAATAAAGATTAATTCGAAGGTCACGAAACTTACCGAAAAGTTGCCAGTTCATATCATTTGATTATTTGTATTTTGTTGTCACTGTTGAGAACTTCAGCCACGATGTAGGAACTAAATGCATCGGCTATGAGCAAAAGCCCATATTCATACATAAGCGTCCTCATTTAATGACCTTGGCTACATTTTTGAGCTATGTACATGTTTCAGAAAGAACGATAGCACGTCTGACGTACGATTCTGCAAGCACCGCTCGCCTTCTTCCTGCTCGCCTTATTAGTCTTCATGAGCAGCGCTCACCCTCTTCCTGCTCGCCTTATTAGTCTTCATGAGCAGTGCTCGCCCTCTTCCTGCTTGTCTTATTAGTCTTCATATCATTGTGTCCGTTCGCATTACCAAGACCGACAACTTTGGCGACCCCCTCTACAGCTTGCGCACAGGTTTGAAATCTTAACCAATCTTGTAGTAAGTGGAACGCTCCAACTAAGTGCTGGCACTTAGGGAAGCGGCAACGCTTTATTCTCCACTCCATCTAAGCTTCTCACTTTGATTCAGTTGCACTAATTCCTTGGAAGGCTGCACCGTGGTTGTGGAGTGTATAGACGCAGTGATTAAGAAAGCGTTAAAAAACATAAACAAAATCCTGACGTCATTTACCAAGAGCCTTATAGTGTCACTTGTATCACCAGTCGTCCCTTTGATCATCGATTTCCTCGAGCGGGCGCCAGTAACGGCTCCATTCGTCTCTGTCACGAGCCAGAGTGGTCCAGTAAACCATACTCGCACCAGGGACAAGGGGCTCAGCACTCCTCCCGTACAGAGCTTTCGTGGAAAAATTTGACGATCGCGTCGGCGGCCTGGGGTTCGCTTGATGTCTCGAGGGATCAATCAGTAGCCGCTCCGGTCCAGTCATCATTATTTTCCACTTGATCTTCGATTTCTGCGCGTATCAACGTAATCTGCTCTTCGCTCGATGGTGGAGCGTGGATCTCCAGATTCCTTTTCGCGTGCACAGGTAAATTCCGAGCACCGCCTTCCAAAGCGCGTTCAGTAACGCTAACATCATGTTCATCCTTCTTTCGTAGGCCCAAGTTTTGGAGGCGTGCTTCAAAGCAGGAAGGACAGCATTGTCGAAAAGGTAAGCGTGGAGCCAGATGTTCACTGTCTTCTTCGATATTCTCAAGCGTTCCCCACGCGGCACGTTCTCTTCCACGCAGCTCCGGAGCTACGTCGATCATCATGTTGACCTCCCGACTGCTCGTTCCGCTCAGCATTAATGGATCATCGGCTACCAGACCGTTTCTCATAAACATTGTCTTCCTCAGGTTCAGTCTCATACCGATCTTTCCACAAGCCCTGTCAATGCGTTCGTTCTGCCTGCTCGATGTTCGTTTTATAACCAAGATGTCGTCTGCTAAGCGGAGGGAATGTAGATAGAAGTCGTCGACCTTCACTCCCAAACCTTCCCATTCCAAATGACGCATGATCTTCTTGAGAGCTGCATCGAAAAGTTTGGGCGAAATGGTGTTGCCCTGTCGGAACCTCTATTCACGTCGATAATGACCTTCTTGTAGAATGATGAGTCCTGGTCGTGAAGCTGTCGTAGAACTCACGAAGCATCCTTTATATTGAGTAGAAACCTTGCTGCCCAAGGCTTCAATTACTGCTTCTTTCTTGACAGTATCAAAAGCCTTCTTCGAATCGATGAACGTAAATTCATGGCTCTCTCCACGCACTTAGAAACAGAATCGCGATGGAGATGATCCCGCGTGAAACGTCGGAACAATAGCGACATAAGGCAGGCAAAACCTCCGGTTTGGGATGGTGTGATCTGTTTCATAATGAACTGTCCACCAGGTTACTTCCATGTCCATTGCAAATGAGAGAATGAGATACTGGAACTGCGAGTATCAAGGATAGTGTCGACATGGTAAACTCAGACAGCATTTCACCCTGCTCATTCCATTCCATTCCGTGAGTCCCGATGTGAAGCTCTTCAGCCGTTCTTCTGGGGCCAATCTTGGCGTTGAAATCAGAGACGATGACCTTGAAGAAAGTATGGTCTTCTCTGTAGAGCTTCTCCAGATCCATATAGAACGCTTCCAGCTCTTCTTCATCGTAGCTCGATGTTGGTGCGTAAACTACGAAGACTGTTAGAGCTGGGGTTGAGCCACATCTTCTCAATCGCAAACGTTCGATTCGGGTTGTCAAGCTTTTGCACCAATCGATGTTATCGGCCATAAGCAAAATGACGAGGGCACCTACGCCGCCGACACCTCTGGTGAACTATGTTCCAAGGAAAAGACCTTATTTAGTCTCAAATACAGCGTGCAGCGGGCGATGCCTTCTCGCCCGATGACGTCATACTTTGGAGACGCCCTACGTAATGTCCTCGCTAACCAGCTGGAATTCTGCAGTGAGAGAGAATTCTCGATGAAGGAGATCCGTAGATAACTTTATAGTGAAGCATAGAACTTTTTTCATTGAGGCTCGAAATGCGCAGCTGCGAGCGAACTGTACGTTCATTTCTGCCTTGGATACTTGCCCTTTCACATACTATTCATGAATAAAGGGTATCATTAACAACAAGTCTGGTCCTACACCCATGTACACAATCCTCAACTTAGTTCCTGAAAACCTACGAGGAGAGCGAACGAGCCAAAAACTTGCAACAAAAAAGCGAATGAGTCCTTACGAATGTGATCAGGAGTCTCCTTGATTAGTGATTGCTATCGGAGGATAAGCTTTTCCTCATCTTATCAATCATTTGCCATTAGCCCCATCTCCTTACTTTGTCATCGCGTTTTTATTACCAACAGAGCTGTCAATCTATTTACAGATGTGGTCTACATACGATTATCTGTTTTCATCGATTTTTTGGTGCACTGGAACAGTCGGGATTGTTGTCAACTGCTATCTTCTCTATTTGATATTCTTCCATGCCCCTGAAACAGTTCGAGTCTATCGAGTATTCCTGGCCAACGCTGCCATTGCTGACCTCATTCTCGCCATTGCGATGACCTTTTCACAAATAAGGTAAGACGACTTATCAAATAAATGTTAAATACAGCTTTTCGGAAATATCAAAAATGATCCGCTCAGATGACCTTATTTCGTCCCCAATATTGAAAGCTCACTTTCACGTTTTTTTAAGAAGAAAACCTATTAGGTTGACATGGAAGTATTCCGAACATAATAATAATAACATAATAATAATGATAATAGAGACTGATACGTGTCACATCACGATACTATTAAAGGGTCGTGATTGACCAAGTTGCAACTAGTNAAGAGCTGGTCTACGTCAAACGTGATAGGTAACACTCTAAAGCTACGATACGCTTTCAGGCCTTTGAAAAAGACGATTTTGTTTGTCGAAACGTCAGGCAATAAAGATTCCACCATTAAAAGCCTGTATGGCATAGAAGAATTGACTAATCATAGTACAGATGCCCAGGTTCAAGGAAAGGCGAACATGGAAGTTGATTCCGAACATAATTCGAAGCGTTGAAAATTTCTATTAGCAATGCGAACGGTAACAAGGGTGATAGACCCCAAAACATTTAGGGCAACCAAAATGTGAATAAACAATGGCACACAGTGTGCTCTAGCAGCGTTACCATCAATGATTGGACACCATCAGACATCCCACTCGTGATATCATCGTCTGTTTACTGTGTACCCCAAGGGAAAAAGCGAATGTAGCGGCTGAAATTATCAGCATTAATCGATGAAAGCAATGTTAACCGATCAATTAATCACAGTTAGTTGAACCGCTTCACTGCAGAGGATAATAGCTTTCGAGTTGATACAAGCATCGTCTCATACTTTTGTGCGGCGTGAAGGGACGCATCCACTATGAGTCCTTTAATATAAGCAGATTAGGTGGTAACGCAGGGCTTCATAGAGGTGACGTCGTCAAATCCTATGTGGGCAATGCGGTTAGAGAACGACGCCCAATACCTTATCTCCAGTACCTACAGAACGACGATGCTGGACGAAACTTCGCTACACCCATGGAAATTCCACCGGCCGCGCTTGGTTCGAAGTTGTTCATCATTTTCACTCCCGGAACGTTGTCCTTTTTGGTAACTGCTCTGCCGTTTCAAGTCCCACTTTGTTGGAATGAAGCTAGTAATCTGTTATGATCTGAAGAAGGCAATCATTGAATTCTTCGAGTAAAGTTTTCTGTCTTCTAGACGAAAGGCGTCACTGGTTTGCTCTAACTATAGGAGGTAATTTTTGATCTCTGTGGTGATTATATTTCTTATATTGGGTAATGTTAAAAAAGACTTCAAAAATAAAGTTAAAGTGACTTTCATTTTGTTGAGCATAATGAGTGAGAAATGTTCAATGAATCAGAAGCTAAAGACATGACATATGACGATGTGATATATTCTTGTTACCACTTATGCGTCTTACCAATACTGGTTGTCTTCATGCGAATGAGCTCATCTGAACTTCTTCAAGAAGATCCTCCAAAAGGGTCACCTCCACGTTCTAAACTTTACCTATACTTCACCTAAACCTGCTCGTTAGACCACTATGCTGTCAGCATTCCTTTTTCTGCTTGCGAGTACTAGACGCACTCGAAGCTCTCTTTACTATATAGTACCGACGAATCCATAGTATCAGCAGGAGTTATATAACTGAAAGATATTGAAAGGAGCAAATGAATCAATCTGATTCTGCCCATCAATAGAAGGTTTTAAGTGCTGCTTCTGAGACTCTTCATATGACTTACTGCAGAGCAAGACTGTTCCTTTTCAATACCGCCACATTGATGTAAGTATTCATAAACAGAAATTTCAGGTTGATACCCAATAAATGGGCATTCGCTTACGTCGCTTTAGGACCAGCACATTATCTTGGGCCCATGGCATGTTATCTAGGATATTGCGTTGTGTTACACTCACTGTTCTATACGTTCCTGTCTTATCCGCTTTCATTTGGCTATCGCTATCACATTTTGGTTCGCCCAATGCCAACTATCAAAAGTTGCATAGTTATATGCTTTGGATTATGGCTGATTGCCTTTGCACAACATGTGAGTTAAATTCATTTTGAAAACCTGCCAGAAAGCCGAAACTCAACTGCGATCACTGATTTGATCACTCTGTCAATAATTGAGCACTACAATAATGAGGAGGCCGATTGCAGCTCGGTGGTAAGGGTAGGGACAGAACCTGTCTTATCCGCTTTCATTTGGCTATCGCTATCACATTTTGGTTCGCCCAATGCCAACTATCAAAAGTTGCATAGTTATATGCTTTGGATTATGGCTGATTGCCTTTGCACAACATGTGAGTTAAATTCATTTTGAAAACCTGCCAGAAAGCCGAAACTCAACGGCGATCACTGATTTGATCACTTTCTCAATAATTGAGCACTACAATAATGAGGAGGCCGATTGCAGCTCGGTGGTAAGGGTAGGGACAAAAGGTGAAGTAGCGTTCTGAATAAGGGTGACAGCTCTGCTTGACTTCATGTATTTTTGGTTTTGACTTTCGGATCTGCAGCTGGTTCATGATTATATGAACGCCGGTATAACTAGATGCTGCTTAATAGAAGGCTTCCATACATAGCCTATTCCAAAGTTTCGAGAGTTTCGAGTGGACAGGTCAGAGAACATGGAGCGGTCACCTTTCGCAATAGCACAAGCGTATCCTTATATCAAGCTGATTAAAGGATGAGTGATTGTACTGGCTGTATTGATTCCGTGGGAAGAATACAGTGTAGGTTTCCTCACGCTATAGATGGGAGACGTGCAATTGAATCGGTTCCGAGTAATCGATTCATCGCACGCAGCAGTCATGGACTAGTCAGCTCGTTATTGCAGCTCTAGTCACACAGCTCGATCGATGTAGGATCAATATTTTTGGCATGTTTCGCTGTGCCGCTTTTGCTTCATTCTGCTACATTCCTTCGCGCGCGGCGTCGCTCTCGCCGCAAAGCGACCATTCTCATCCAACTGCACCACACCCATGATCTATAGTGAATGCTTGTGAAAATAATTCGGGAGATATGTTACCATTTCCTTCGTAGCTCCCCGATTTGGTTACGTCAGAGCGATTGATTGATTCCACTGAGCGTCTAAGCAATAATGTCACGGTCGTTCAGTGGTAGAGTTTTATTGGACTCCTCGAGTGATACATGCTTGGCTTATGTACAGTAGCAATCATTCCAGATGTTACATTACTGGCAGATGTCGTACAAAAACTAACGTCAAATCCATTCTAAGAACAAGTGACTAATTCTATAGATTCCAGCCAAGGGAGAAGTTAACTATATATGGCACGTTAAAGTAGAAAGTCGTGGTTTACCACGACAAATAAAGAGTAAACGGCAGTGTAAAGTAATGTCTAAAAGGCTTCCAAAAGAGAAATCAAACTATCTCTAGAAAAAAACAGACATTGTAAGCTTGAATTTGAATAGAATAACACTTTTTTTCAGATTTTATTCATTTTCTCTCAATCAGAGCCACATTTTATAAGATCATATCTGAAGATGAACAAACCGCAATATAACCTCACCGATTTCGTCATTACTGGTAATCACATGATCGAAAGCCCACTCACCTCTGTGACACTAGCTACAATTGTACTGCCAATGTTCCCAATCTATTTGATTGTCGTGTATTTTTACAAAAAAGTTGATGGAGTACTTGACAGTAATAATGTGGTGAGTTTCGATTTCTCTGGATCTATAATCTTTATAACACTGTTTGAAATTATTGCAAAACGAGCTATGATATAATTGTTAGTATAAGTTCAACCCATCACTTGATTGATTAATCTCGGATCTTGCGGCTAACGCCGGATTCGGTCTCCTTCTTTTCGTGTTAAGGATAATTCCGGTCCCGCATTTTCTGGTTTTGTACGCTCTCTTTTGAGAGAACAGGAGGTAATATATCCAGCGAAATACACACAGCACACATATATACACACGCGCACACACGCACGCACAGTTGGTAAGGAAACAAGAAAGAGGTCATCTTGCAAGGATTATAGCACGCTGATATGAGGGTCACGCAACCGAGAAGCCCCATTCTGAATCATGCCCGCCAGAGGAAACCTTGCAAAACGTTGACTGCGGTCCGAGAACATTCGCTGATTCCAAGGCTATCTTATCATAGTTAGATTCGGTCGAAACAAGCCTCGAAACTTGAGAGTATACTTTAAAATCAAGCTAGAATGAAGCTTCCACATAACTCCAAGCCGTGACCACTGAAGCTTAAAGGGATGCATTCGAACATTATACTAAACTCGGAGCAAACTTCGTCTTGACCGCCTTGCAAAAAAGCCTCGTTAACAACCATTTCAAAAGTAACAGTAATATACTGAGGATGATAATGCCGTTATGTGTTCACTTTAGAATTATCTTTCAGAACATGCGCGAGTCCACTATCAGAGGTCATCGCAAACTTATGCGGGTAAGGTGATAAATATCATATGAAATTCCTTCAAATTTCTTATATACACGCTTCAGGCCTTGATCATTCAAGCTTCTCTTCCACTCTTTTTCATATTCCCACCTATTCTTATTTATGGCCTGTATCACCTTGAATTTATTAATTTCACAATTATCGAGTACCTCGTTTATGTGCTGTTCAGGTATGTTCTCACCGACCATAAGTATGGCATATAATTGAGTTGATTATTCCTGTTCAGTTTCTATCCGGCCACCAGCCCATTCGTGACTCTATACTTTGTGAACCCATTCAATCTAGCCGTTCGCAAACTACTCGGTATATCGAGGAGAGTATCAGACACTTCCAAGGTTACGCAAAGTATGGTGGTGAGCACCCTGAAGTAACGGAACGGAGAGGAAATGAAGAATGGCAGTTACAGTGCGACACATCAAGGTGAAATATCTTACTTGTATAACTCGTTACGCGTGTCTGTTGGTGAGTTTTGCTGTGTGTTTGTTTGTTTGTTTGTCCCACCGGAAAATCATAACTCCTGTTCCACTGAATCTAGAGCCCTCTCCCACATTTACTAGTACAAAAAAACCTTTAGCATCATTCTTTTCACAGCGCATTGAATAAAGCTGACAGAATGACTTTCGCAGAACTCCCATCTCTTCAGTGCGGAAAAGCAAAGCGCAAAGCGGCATATTCTTTGCCTTCTTCACTTCTTCATCGACATTCTCAAATGCTCCCGAAGTAGCGCATCCCCTTCCGTTTAGCTCTACTGCGTTGTTCGTGTTCGACTTATTGAACTATATACACGTAGCAAAAACATTCGAAGTGTTCGATCCTTCCAGTGTTAAGGGAGCATAGCGTACCACTTTGTTCGGCTCTATGCTGGCTGCGTTGGATTTATTTTTCGGGAAGTGCAAGCTGATTTCCAAACAAGAGTCGAAATCAACTATTATTAATTCCGTCTGCTCAATGTTCGGTGTTATAGGCACGGTGTCGTCTGTCAAAATGACAGCATTGCACCTTCATTACCATATCTTCGCCTTCCAAATTACGCATGATGTTCTCAAGAGCGGTAATGGAAGTCTCGGATACGATGTGGTATCGTCTTACTGAAAGCCTTCTTCCACTTTTTTGTGTAATGATGGCATTCTGGTCATCATGTTGTTGCAGAGTTCATGAAGCATTTTGACATATTGCGTAGGAAAATATATTGCTTGCGTAAAACTTCAATTATTGCCTCTGTCCTGACGATAAAAGGCCTCCTACAAATCGATAAATGATATACATAACGGTATTCTGTATTCTCGCGATACCTCAATGACCCTTGTTTCGATGTGGATGTGATCGATTGTACTGAACCCCTACTTGCCTAGCTGTCCTTCATCTAGTACGTTGCCAATCGGATTAAGGATGACTTGCGCGAAAAGTTTATAGATTACAGACAGCAGGCAAATCGGGCAATAATTGCCAATATTGTCT
>UZAF01019867.1:0-16107 GCA_900617895.1 Haemonchus placei | reverse complement strand
GTAACCGTAGGATCCTTACGTTCCCCTCTCCGATTTGCAGTTATTCCCAACTCTTAAAACCGTCTCAAGGTTGAATATTGCAGCTCCCTTGTAAAATGAGTCGTCTGTAGATGTCCCGGAAGGTCTGCCAAAAGTATTTGTAAATGCAAAGTGATGATGGATTCAGGGGTTGTGACGCTTGCATTATTTTTGAAATCTCTCAAAAGATTAGTGTCACTAGGATGGGAATAGTGTAATCTACCCACATGAGCATACCCTTCTGCCAGTTACCTTAAAAGCACAATGGTTTCTGAGATACCCCAACAGGATTAGTTTGAGCCCCCCTCCCTCCCCCGTATACCATATCTTGCACTAATAGATCGGGAAACGGCCTAATTAGGGACTTGTAAAGGCTCAGAGATTGGCCCGCGGACAAGTTTTACCGGCATTATAGAGGCTGCACCGATCACAAAAGATTCCATGTAGGAAGTTCAAACAACTTGTCATGACCTATAGTTTTTCGCTTTCTTCACTCGCTTTCTTCACTACCGATGAACTATTCCCAATCTATACTTCCTCTTTTTGAATAAAATTGGGTACCTCGTAATTATCGTGAACCTTTAACCAAGAAGATGAAAATGTTGTTGGAGTGGGGAAGGGGCGAGAGGTGGGCACCCATACAATGTTAGTAATATCAAGGAGTGAACTAAAAGGAACCCAATGAAATGTGTTATGCCGTGTTATATCAAGGACATGCAAATTCTTAAGTAAGGGCTTTAGTAAGGAAGGAACACCGCGGAGAGCAAGTTTCCTTTCTTTTTCTTTCGTTTCGCTCGAGATGATCATCTCACTCACTCAGGTGCTCCTACCCTACTTGGGATTAGTTAAAAACAACGCTTCCCTGGCTGATGTCGCATAAAAGCGCACAGGTGGTCGGTACCCCACTCCCAACAACATTTTCATCCAAGAATATTGATAAATGCTTGGAGAGTAGAGGTTCATTATCAAAAAGTGTCCGTGATGGTCCAGAATCATTGATGACCAGGTGTTCGCTACAGTTTCGGGTCAACTGCTATCGAATTGAAAAATTGAGGGATCATCATTAGTTGCTTTTTAAGTAAGAGCATGAGATGGATTAGAAACAAGAGCAAAAACGTGAAAACTGGAACAAGAGTAGAGCAGTTGAGTAGTGGTAGGAGAAGGGAAAAAAGTAAGAGTTCGGAATCGAACTAGTGATTGCAAATTGGAGGAGTTCAAAGGATGGACGAAACAGAAGCAGGGACGTGAGTATGTAGAAATAAGTGTATAGATCCCAGTTTTATGTTGAAGAGCTCGCTGAATAGAATGGCAGGCGTAGGAGATGAAATTGGAATTCACGATGGAATGGTCACTTCCACCATTCTTCCTCGTGAGAATCCGACATCTAGCGACTCGTTTCATTTCCCACACTACCTCCTCAGGCTTCACATCATTAATGCCTCTCAATAAAGTAATCAATGCTCATAGTAAGGTCGCTTACGATCGCATTCTAGTAATCAAGTTACTCAGACAATCGCAATTGTATGTATACATCCCGGCGATTCCCCTCTCAGTTCGCGTGATCGTTGTCACCGTTCAATGCCATTATTACCGCGATCGTTACCTTCCAAATAATGGGTGCATGTGAGAAAAATCGTGCACTATGCTGGTATCAAGGACATTGGGCCTATCCTGGACTGGACTGGACTTGTGCACCTGTCGGGATGGGCTTTACCTACAATCTCAAAGAATAGCCGCCTCTTCGATGCTTCAAACTTACGATAATGGATGGAAATGATAGCAATTCAACAACAACGGAACTTTTCTTGGTTAGGAATTTCCTATGATTATGATACGTTGCGCAAGACAGAGATCAGGAAAAATTCGTCTCCGAGTAAACACCACCAGAACAAGAGACTTCTTTCAAACGAACACAGCTGAAGTCATTACTCACATTAGATCGTCGATTACCTGGTATTCTTACAGTTAGATACACGATGACTCCCTTTCATGGCAAATGCCCCATGGAACGATCAACGGACATCAGTTGCTTTCCGGCTACACCGTTGACAGCGCGACCTTCAAGAGGTTGAACGATATCATACGGCTAGTAACGGGAAAGAGGGTGTGCTCGTAGAAACCCTTTAAGCCATGATAAAAAAAATCACGAGAATTTTCAGTACGCTTAGTTCTGATTTCAACTGAGGGGTACTACTCAATTCGGCAACGCAAATTCTAGAGGGTTATCAAAGCGAAAGTGACTTACAGAATTGGGGTATAAAAGGCGGTTGGAATTATATGACATGAAAAGCTACCCTATCATGGATCGGACGGAAACCTACAGTACTTGGTTGTAGAAGGTAATTCTAGCATCGGTAGATTTCACTGCTGGAGAGAGAAAAATATTTTAGATCTGAATGGAGAACTTGTTTAAAGAGCGAAAAGCTCGTTTTTCAGGGGGATCATCCAAACTTGCTCCCTACAAAAGTGCAAAAGACTTCCCAGAGCTCCAGCTTTGACAATTGGATGCTATGTTCTTTCCCGAATTCTCCCTTTAGACAAGTTCCCTAATGAAACGAAGGATGCAGCGCAAAACTAGCGAAAAATGCGTCGATCCGGCAGATCATTGTTTTCTCCTTTGCTAAAACTGCCGGAATTATTATTCTTGTCGCATATTGGGTTGGAAATAGATAAACAGTGAAGCGAAAAGCACAGAGCAATTTTTCTGCAACGCGCCATGCACTCTGCATTATTTCTGAGAGTACGGTCGTTTGAACCCCAGTTCAGCTCACAAAGTAACCTGAAGGAACCAATCGCTGGTATAAAAGTGTCTTTTATCCCACTGTGAGGCGAACTCGGGCTCTCAGTGAACGAAATCAAGGGAAATATGCATGTCGATTTCGGGTAGATCCCATTTGCCC
Organism: Haemonchus placei; assembly: GCA_900617895.1. Classification (NCBI taxonomy): domain Eukaryota; kingdom Metazoa; phylum Nematoda; class Chromadorea; order Rhabditida; family Trichostrongylidae; genus Haemonchus; species Haemonchus placei. Next base: position 13,189 of record UZAF01019867.1, on the reverse strand, counting down.
GATGTCCATGAAATAATGGTGCCTTTCTGCTCAAACCTCAGTTCCCGTCAATTGTGGAATTACTGTAGCTCATTTTCGAGAATTTCATATATAATACTACAGTTATATACACTTTTTTGCGATAGTGCGCAGCACAACCTTAGTCCAGTGTTCTTACAACTTCCATTACCTAAATGAGCTTATGATGGACAAAACTGAGTATTCATTGATTCATGAAACAGTGTACCATTCCTCTTCGATCAAATCTAGCTTCCAAATCGAAGGTGGTGTACTGGGAAGGAGCGAAGGGCAAATCAGGATTGAAGATAGAGCATTAATGTGGCGAAATTAACGCTCCAAGCCAAAAAGGAACGATCGGAAATTCTCTTTTTGAGCATGGTCAGGTGCGGCCGTTCCCTTTCATTCCCACGGTGGGTTTTTCTACTGATGGAGTCCACCTTGCGTATCCACTTGCTTGCTTCATAAAGCGCAAAGTGCTTTTGAGATTTTTTTTTCACTGAATTCGCACAAGTGGGCGAATATATTCGCTCACTCGTGGAACTCGTTTATTCTCTCTATTTGAGCGAGTGCTAATATGAACAATGATGAAAATGTCCCCGAAAAGAAAAGCCCAAGCGGTGACACCGGTAAAAAAGACTCCGATAAAAAAGAAAAGAAAGATAAAAAGAGATAAAGAAAAGATAAAAAGAGTAATTGCTCTATTCTGTGAAAATAAGCCCTTTCAAACCGTTATCCATGTCAACATTAATTTGCTCTTAATGGACATGGCGGACCAACTTCTCACTGGGAGAAACTACGAAGAATGCTGAATAACTCCTTCTGAAGCGATGGAAAACATAAATAAGTTTCCAATGTAAAATATCAGTAGTGGTAATAATCCAAGATAGTAGCAATTAAACAATAACAATAGAAATGAAGTGAATTGGTAACAAAGCAATTTTGATTGATTTAGGCCAAAAATTTTGGGTGTGGTGCAGTAGGAACAAAATTGTCGCGTCGCGGCGAGGGGGACGCCGCGCGCGAAAGAGTGTAGAGGAATGCAGCAGCAGGTAAGAAATATAGGAACAAAGAAACTAACACTAGCATCATACCTAAAATAGTGGTCACATATCGAGTGAGCTTTATGAAGAAAGCTAGATCTGTAACAACGGCGAAGCGAAGTCCGCGACAGCCGCGTGCGGCAAATCGATTACACAAAACCGTTCCTACTGCCCGTCTCCCGGAAATTTTATACTTTTATATATCAACGCCAGTAACAGTATTTTATCAATCATAACAATGATAAAAATCAGAACGAGAAGCAGTGGGTTGTGGAAACCAGTCATTTTCATTCTCTCCAACAGAACCTATAAGGTTGATTGGCTTTTCATAGATGAACGCGTACAGAAAGTAAGAAGAGGGTGTTTAGGGCATAAGAGTTCCCACACGAGAACGATTGGGCAAATCACATTCAAACTCTATAGAGGATTACCTTGATTTCTTCTTGTCAAACTCAGTAACAATAGGGGGTCGGAGGCTGCTTACAACATATCCAGGAAAATGCATAGAACAATACTTGTTTAGGGAAAAGTAGTCGAGTAAATTATTGAAACAATGGAATGATATCGTCTCCAGCGGCAGTTTATCAATCCAGTGACGACCTTAGGCTTCAAGTGAAAGACTTCCCAATCCCCCACAAGTAGGTGCTAGGCTGTTGACTGAGCTCAAACTAACTGTTGTTCACCGGTCGCTAAGGCCCCATTCTTTCATTCTCGGGAACATATTCGACACCATTTGTATTTGGGTGGGTAAAAAAAGCAATTTGAAAGCTATTCAGAAAAGCTTTGTTATGGTCACACAACCTTGGTTCGCATTACTGTATGATCAAGTCAGTCGTCCTTGAAATACCCATATGGGTAACTTAATCCATAAAATCCCTGTCATTCGCACCCGCACCCCACATAATGCAGCGGGCCGCCTTGTTCTAGGATTCGAACGGCGCTGGTCCACACAAGGTCACTGTACTATTATCAGCGGATATGTACGTGAACGCTGTTCTACGGCAAATTAAACAGCGCCATTTACAGTGGTGCGTCCGGATGGTCACCTTGTCACCACGCTGCCCTCCTCCTGCTCCATAACCCTCTTTGTCCCTGGAATATAGTTTGTTCAGTAACGTCTTAGTTGCAACAGGCGCCATTGGCATCAGTTACGAACCAGGTCTCTTTCGGATCGACCAGAATATGTAGCTCCGAGATGGGGTAGTGCATTTAGGGTTCATGCACGGTTCTATAGCCAGATGGTTGCATTGTCTATTCTGGGGATTGGATGGCGTTTTCTCTTTCTTCTTAACTCTTTTCCAATCCGTTCAGTATGCACTTTTTCAATTGAATACCTCTCTTAATTAATTCGCTACTTCTTTCTTTGCCAATTTCTCCAACCCGTTTCGCATGGCTCCTGCGAAGTATAGAGAGAATTGGCTGACGGCCAGCCGACCGGACCTTTCATGGTCACTGCTTAGAATTTGCATACTATTCGCTACTGCATAATAATGTACTAACATTGTCATAGTTCTGCACAAAGTACTACTTTTGATGAATCACTTGTTTATTTCGTTGGTACAGTGCGTTTCACGACTGAACATCACTATTCATTTCGCCAGAAGCACTTCCTGGAGAATAGCTCAATTCTATGGCATGCCCTATCAGATTCGCTACCCAAGAAAGCACTGACAAACGTGATTTCAAGAATGTTTGCTCTAAGGACTTCTTTTTACAAGCATCTATCCAGATTTCGACGGTTTCATGGTATACGTCCACCCTGATCAATAGTTTATTTACAAAGTCGCTGAGATCTTTCCCTGAAAATTATTTATACAAAATGATAACAATTGATACAACTGTTCAGTTATTGATATTACAGGTTTTTTAACGCATACAGTAATTGTCTACGTTCGTTGTCTTCGTTCTGACTGAATGTTCAGCCCATTGGCTTCATTCATGTACTGCTTCAACCATGTTGTGGCCAAAGGCGGCCAGCAATGGCTGCTTGGCTTTGGTTATCATATTCTGTGAATTGTAGCCTCTAAAGTAGTTTCTAAGAACTTTGGTTGAAGTTTCTAAAGAAAACAAAGCACGGACTGAGCTAAAACTTACGGATAGCTAATTCTCGAGCTGGTGACTCCTTTTTCCACAACCGGATCATCCCGAAAAAGGCTACATACTCCGTGAACTTAGAAAAGGAATCGAGTTTGATTGGCCATAGATTTGTCTCCTGTTCAATGGCGTCCCAGTGACGCTATTTTCAAATGACTCTGTGAATCGGATCTGGCTGGGGCTAATCAAAAATCCCATTTCTCTGAGAATGGGAGTGCGTCTGCGACCTGTTTGAAAGGATAAAACACTTTTATGCAATCATGGCTTTAATATCTACATAGGTACATTATTATTTCGGATATTTCTTCAATTATTTGGATATTTCTTCGAATCTGTAGCCATTCGATTGATATTGTATCTCAATAATCGAACCACGTATCCCATTTATGTACTTTATAATCTGATTCTTTGTAATCCGTAGTGATCAGCGCAAAAATAACCCTCTAAACTGGTTTACTTTTTTTTGGGAACAGTGAGATGGTGGAATCTTGCAAGCCACTGGGTGGCAAATTACATGAATATTATGTACTAACCATAAAGCTACGCCCTATGCTCTTATCACTTGAAACATCCGGGCAGTTCTTTCACAAAAGTGAAAGAATACTTTTCATGGGACTAAGAGGATACTCTAGCTTTCCTTTTAATAGTACTTTCGGGATGATGGGAGGCAATGGGAATCTTTTTCGATCCACAGTTCCCGAATCTCTTTGTTAAAAGCATGCCTTCGTGTTTTGCCGCTGTAGGAAAGACTCCGTCCAAGATTCGGGACTTTTTTCCGCCTCCCTAGGTATGAGCTCTACTCACACTTACGATACTAACTAATACCTAGCTCTGATGCTAAGTAATTTGCTAAGTAATGCTCGAATCGACCTGAATGAATGCTGATTCTTGAGGAAGCTGCCTTCACCGGCAACCTAACTGTTGGAAATTTGAGGTTTGTTGTTTGTTCATCTATCAATTTGTAACTTTTGCTGAAATTTTCTTTGCATCGATCATATTTCAATCACCTCGTCCCGCTCTTCTTCTGCATTCACTGGTTTTTTACCAATCTCGAACAGGTCGTGAACGTCGAGTTTTGATGGTAGTTACTGCCTGGTTTCACCGGTTCAGCAGTAACATCATTTAACCTTGCCATCACTGTACGTGCTTTCTGTGATGCATTTCTATTTATAGCGGTTTATATCGATTTTGTGAAGCAACTGTCGCTTTTCTCAAAGAAATACAACCCTCGGTATTCGACTGGGAAGAATTCGTAGTCCACGTTTAATTGTAGCCTTTAGCATTTTGTCGTGATAGGTAGTTGCGTGGCTTTTACGGGAAGCACTCTACAAAAGCTATGAAGTTTTCTTCTTGCAGTGTAAAAGTTAATGGGAGTTCTTCCCATTTGATTCACTTACAACTCCAAAAACCCTCCATTCCATCAATTAGCCATTATTTCTATTAATTAATGAAGTGGAAGACTTTTGAAGTTCTTAAGTACCCCTTATAGTGCTCGCCACTTCTCCTTATTTATTTTTGCTTGAACTATTCTTTGCCAGTTTTTTCCTTGATAAGGTTCATCTCTAGAAGCTTCCGGTCTACTGTTGTTAGATGCCGCCCACAATTAACCATTTGGAACTGACCAATGAGTGCAGCTATTATTTCTGTTCGATTCACTTTATTATGCAAATAAAAATCCTTCTCTTCACTCAGCTTTTTTGATCCGATAATTCAAATTTTATCCTTTCACTCATCTCTCAATTTGCCTACATATTCATTTAAAGTTTTATTGCCATTCACTACTGCAGTCATCGAACGATTTACTTTCGGAGGCACAGTATACACGATAATTTTGAGGTACTCAGTTGTAAACGAACAATGTAAATCAATAGTGCAAAAGTGGCAAAGAAAATGCGAAATTGCCGTATTCAGAGAAATATAAGGCTTTGAAAAAGAAATAAAAATAGGGGTTGGGCAAGCAGTTCAATTGTGGGCACCATTGCATACAGCTGGTTGCAGTAAACCGCATGTGTGCAAGGTGTGGGTCCCGATGCGAATAGTGCAACCTCTACAGCTTTTACAGCACTTAACAACTCGTCCGCTTTGGATGCGTAAGTCGGTTTAGCCGGTTTTGGGGCCCTTATTACGCCTTATATTGGGCATTTCTGGCCGGACAGCATCTCTGGGCTATTCTTTGGGATCACAGATTCATCTGACGAAGAAATCTAGAATTTATTTAAACGTGAAGTGCGCCTTTGAAGTGATTGGCCTGCCCTTCAATTTTAACATTCTCCATCACCTGCAATTGCCCAAATCATCGTATAACGAAGCCTTGCATGGTATTTTAGAGTTTGGCGTGGTCACATTGCCTATATATGTCGCTTTGTGTCGCTTGCTACGATGCCCGTTGCTAGTTTTTATCGGCGATCGCAAATTAATCTCTATTTATCTCGTTCTTGCCCAAGGTCTGAGTTACGTCACTTCCATCGCTTTCAATCGGACTCGATTTTTTGTCTTTTTTCTGTGGACATAAGACAAGAAGTACCACAAGCGACATCGTTTTACTCCTGGCTCATGATGCTTGTTGTAACTCACTAGTGCATACTATCGACGGTTATCGCTCACTGTCGCCTGGTGTCGCCTTCTATCCTAAGCTACTCTTACTGGTTCCTTGCTTTTACCTCTGCAGTTCGAGTATGCCACCGCTATATCCTTGCTTTCGACACCTCACTTGTACTGTCATTACGGCAAATAAGTTAAGCATCGCCTGAAAGGCGTTTTGCACCAAATTCACCCATTTTCGTAATGTTCATTGTTGGACGATAGTAAATATACATTAACGTAAATAGCTCTATTGCTTACAAGTCCCTTCAGGCACAGACATAAAATCCTCACTTCAGAATGATACGCAAAGTTCTACATTGGCTGGATGAAATGTTGTCTGAATTCATGTCGATGTAGGACTCTAATTACTTATTTTTTATTTATTTGTTATTATTTATTTTTTTATTTTCTCACTTTAAAATACAATACAACTTTAAAATACACACAGGTCATGCAGTTTAATAATATGCAGAATTCAGTTACTGCTACTTTTCTAGAAAACATAGGGAACTGCTAGAGAAGCTGTTCTGCCATCGCCCACTTTCCTTGGTGGTCGCGGAAAGTCAGATGATTCAAGTGAGTAGTAAAAAGTAAACTGGCTATGTGATCGTTTCATAACCAACAACGGTTTAATAAACGAACTCCTTTTTTGGACTGGTTGAACGAGGAGTTGAGTGGTCATAGATGAGTTCCTCCTCAAGCACTCCGCAGATCGACTTTCGTTTTGTGTCGTCGTTTGTCGTTGCGTCACTGATGGCGGCAACGACAACGGCGAAAACCGGTTACCATTCTTCATGTCGTCCGAATACTGAAACCGACCCTTTGCTATCGCTTCACCGTGGTCTCCACCACACCACTGCCGTCATCCCAATCATCTGTTGATTAGCCAAAATGGCTAGCTGGTCTAGACTCGTCCATAAATTCCAGCAGGAAATGATTGATATATGCGAGACTGCTTGACGTAAAACGGGTTTCTGTTCGATGCGTTTGCAATTCACTGAAACTGGGATCAAAGGGGAGGCTACCGATCTTGATTTGAAGTGTTGTCGTGCATTCCATTCTATTCTGGTAATTTATATTACCCTGAAAGAATTGAAATTGAGAGTCTTAAATTTAATGCTTTCGATAGAGCCCCACCTCCAAGTTTCGTCTAGAATTGTTGTAGCGTATGAATGTGTAATTGGCCCTTTCCGAGGTTAGTAATTCTATCTTCTCACAGTCAGACCGGTACTCCAAGAACGAACCGACATCGTAGTGATGAATGGCTTGGTTAGCCTGAAAGAAGACCGATCGGAGGTTTCAATCCCCAGCATTCATATGGAAATGCCTCTCTTACTCTGCACCATATATTCCTAGTTGGAAAGCGTCAGATATGAAATTACTTTCTTGAACACGGTTCTCATCAAATTTCACATCGGGCTCATAGGGATATACAGTTATTATCTCCCATTGTCCCTTGTTGAAGATCGCATGCCATAACGCGGCACTGGAGCTCAAGGAAATGTCCGATCTAAGGGTTACCTGATTTCTTAAAGACACAGTTCACGATAAAAAGGTTTTCTGAGATTCCCCCACACGTTGAATTTGAGGCCCCCGCGTATACCATATCTGGACCATTACGTCGGAAAACGGCCTAGTTAGGGAAATATAAAGGCTCAAAGAATGACCAGTGAGTATTTGCGGACGAGTTTCACCGGCATTATAGAGGCTGCACCGAACACAAGGGAACTCATGTAGGAAATTCAAACAACTTGTCATGACTCATAGTGACGTGAGAGACAGTTCTGTACAGTTCTGGCTTTATGTAGTCAGCTTTTTGCGCAATTGCAATAACAGAAATCTTGTCCGAATACCCCTTCCATGTTCATTCCGTCATGGCAATCTCGTCTAACTTCTATTTTCCCTACTTTTGAGGAGACATATTTTTCTCGAAGTCGGCGAATTCTCTCGCTTTCTTCACTACCGATGAACTACTCCCAATTTATACTCCGCTTTTCGAATGAAAACGGGTACCTAAAAATTATCGTGAACTGTGCCTTTAACGGTCCGAGGAAGAGTAGCGCCCCATGGCCGTGAGAGCATTTTCGGCATAAGCAATAAAGTGAGCAAAATATGCTCCGTCGATCGGAAAATTTCTCAAAACACCTATTCATTGAATCCTTGTAGAAATTATCCTAATTCAGGTGTATTTCGAACTTGATGGTCTGCATAAGTGACCTTGACTGAAGACGAGTTTGGAAAGTAACCTATTGTTAGTTTACGGCACTGCGGCTACCAAACAAGAATAATTGACAACTCTTGCCGAAATCGTGTCTTTGCTGCATTATAAAAAAAGGCAAGCAATACAGAAGGCTGATTTCGAGCGAGGTCACGGTAGACGGAAATCGGAAATCGGAGTTTCCTCATTCATCGTTCCCTGACGCATTACCAGATTTCAAGAACCTTCGAAACCTGGAGGAACCCTTTGGAGTTTTGGAGAATCGAGTTAATACCTTGAATTAGAAGTTGGAAATGCTCTTTTGTTATAATAATAATAATTATTATTATTGCTGTTATTATAATCATTTCTATTACTTTTTTTTGCGTTTCTTTATTTGATACTTTTTTTAAAAAAGCAGTTGCCTTCCACATATTTACAATGCATCATGAGTGTTATTGAATCATTGCAAGCCATAACAGCATGTAATCTCGGCTGCTTTCTAAATTGTAAATGGAAGTAAAATACATGGCGTAACTCAAAAAACTGGTTGGAGGTACACCTTTGATTCCGATCAAAGGTATACCTCCGACCAGTTTTTTTGAGTTACGCCATATATTTTAGTTCCATTTGTTTTCTAGAAGTTAAAACCCTTCCTTTGTCCATTGATAGCCGTAAAAACTATTCTGATGATAACACAAGGGCTAGCGTCACTCTGAAAAAGGCTAACTTCGACTCGCCCTCACGCCTACTCCGGGATCGAGTTCCGAATTAAATCATGTTCGGCCGATTGTTTCCTCCTTTTTTCAAGTCTGGGTAATTGGTGTCGGACACGTCTACATAGATTAGTTTCAATATTGTTTATAGGCCTGACTTAATTATTGATGCAGCTAGAATTTAGGATCGAAGTCGTGAGCGTGGCGCATTTCGGACAGATCAGTGTCAAGATCATGGCCCTTTCCAATTTTAGAACATCTGGTTCTTCACAGTGTTTAAGCGTTTTCGGAAAAGAAAGGAAACTCGCTAACATTTGGGATTGTCCCAGCACAACCGTGAGAGGAGCTGATTGCTGGGAAACTCCCAACAAGCTGAAAGTTGAGATGCGAACAGGTATTTCGGAGACCTGTATACCTTTCAACAGTTTTCCTCGCTCAGGCAATATGCGCTCTTGCTTGACCAAGCCGTCCTCGCCTCACTCTTCAGTTGTGGTTCGTCTAAGCAGTCCCGAAATAGCTCTGCGTTCTTTCTCGTTCGCCCATCACCAAAAACACTTTGAAAAAGACTGTTCGATTAGGTGTTTCGGTTGCTGTACCGGTTGCGTTTATGGAAGCGTGATGAGAAATAGTGGCAAGCGGTTGGCGTGCTGTTCAAGGGAGAACACGCCTAAATAAAACAAAATAGCCTTTAGAAGCTAGCCGCTGGGTCCTATCGAACGTTTAGGAATGGGTTTATAGATGGAGGCTTTGCTGTTATCTATTGGAAAGTCCTCCACAGTGTTTCTTTTTCGTTTGATTCATTCTTAGGTTTTCTTTAACTTTTTTCATCATTCACGCTTTTCACCAACACCCTCGGTCTATATGTATTCTATATTGTATACATGTACATAAATATATTCGTTTCGACGATATCCATGTATTATTATCTACACTTTGCTTGCCTGCAATTCTTTAAGGGGTGGTCGATTCTATTTTAACAGATTATAGTAAACAGCGCAAATACCAACTCTCTATGTCGTTTTTCTTTGTTCTCGAAACCGTCTCGCGACCGCTCGCGTCAATAATGCGCAATTCTCATGGACGTTTTTCTTCTAAAGCTTTAAAATGAATGGGTTAAGTTCCTTATCTGAGTTGGTAGTTTGATATCATTCAATCATAGTAACAATGTGAAGAATAGTCGCCTAATGTCTAAAAAACAGATTTTCTTGAAATCGTTGCCTCAGGATCGACACCTAACTCGAACCCAGTTTCTAATAAGTCTGACGTCGATTATGCGATGCAAATCAGGGTAGAAAAGTTGAGACAGTTCCTTTGATCCGGGTTTCTCAAACAAATTACTAGATGCTTCTCCTTTTGTGGAATCTGGACTAATAATGCGAGACCTGGGCTAGCGAGATCTTAATAGGAAGACCCTATTTGGGTCAATTCAAAAACAGAATAATGTTGGTAGCTTGTGAAGCGCAGTAATATCGTACCTTCCTTCTCTCATCCTAGCTTAACTTTGTAGAAGTAGGTATGAATTTCGGGCCTAAACTATAGGTGTCAATCTACGGATAGAAATTCCAACCTCAAGAAGCTGTTAATTACCAACCGCTCTACCTTTTCCTTACAATAGGAAGCCAAATTCTTTGAAACAGCTTTAACCTGCTCTTCGATACATCGATATGCATATTACAATACTAAGGTTGAGCGAGTTTCCGCATGAAAGCAGATGGGCTAGACAGCTCTATCTTTTTGCTTGAAGCCTGAGCTGATAATTTCAATAACTAGTTGAAGCTGAGGAAGCTAATGAAATGAGTGGTGCGGAGACCCGTTTGGACTCGATTTACTAGCCTCAGTACACGTTCCCAAATCAAGTGGTTTCATACATGGATTTCTCAGGAACCCACTTCTGATCGGTTCCCAAACTGCTGTCGTTAGGTGTTTTACTTTCTAATGACTAAGAGAGGGAAGGGAGGGGAAGACGGCCGTGTGGAGGAGACACCCCTGAGCGTCTTTTGCGTGCAATCGAATATCGGGGAAATAAAGAAGGTTATCTTCAATATCATGAAATATCCTATACCTTTGCACAACTACTGCTTCAACAGTAACTAGCACAGAAATCTGCAGCATTCCATAGCCTCCGGGGACTTCCCGCTGAACCTGATCTTTTGGGAATGCCAATTTCATTTGAGGAATTCTTTGGATTATCGCTACTAAAGGTTCTCATAGGAATTTATCGCTATTGCCCTGATCATGCAATGACAATCATCGTAGCGCGACGATTTGGGCCTGTCTGTCCTCTGAAGGCAACTGGCCGTGGCCGCTCTATCACCACAACGATTCCACCATCACAATAGCCGTCTCAGCCGGCTTATCGTAATCATCACAATCCCATTTCACTTCATCATTGATATCCACGCTTGAACTTTCTCATTGACTGCAGAACTAACGTGACTTAGATAATAAAAATAACTTTGATCACTTCTTCACCTTACTCTGAAGAAACCTTGTTCTCGCCTATTGGTTTGATAGCAGCCAAAAGTCCCGTCGAATTCGTAGCTGCTCATCGAAGCTCCCTTCAGCTTTTCTGGCTCAAATGTCAATTTTTTTCAAATGAAACGCTACTGAAAAAAATTCAAGAAAAATTATTCTTTGTAGAAGCTCAATTTTTCATCTTCCGAACCTAGTAAATTGGTCCGTAATGAACAGCTCCTACGAATAAGAGCATTCGTCGTCTATTCCAAATTGGTACCTGAATCAACTGTTGATCTGTAAAATATTTTTCTGGGCCTTTTCGTATTTATGCTAGTGTTTTTATCTCTCAGGAAAGTCCGAGATATCAATTGATCTCTCATGATGACATGGAAGACTTGACTGGCCGGTCCTGATTTGGAATCCCAAATTGCGGGGTGGATTATCTTAGCCACCGCGATGTTTTCAGTTTTTAAACACGTTTTTATCTTTTTAACGCTTTTTCTTCCTTTCCGCCTACTCCTTTTTGTCCTTTCTCTTCCTCTTTCTTCTTCTTACTCGTGACATCAAAGTTAATCAAAGAGTTCTTAGCTTTAGGCAAAAGCATGTGCTCTACAATATATTCCCTGTATATTTAGAACCCTTTTCAACCGCTCTTCAAATCTTCTATTTTTATTCATAGATATCATGCCGATGCCGTACTTAACACGCCTGTTTCTCCTTTGCTCAATGTCATTTAAGAAGGTTATTTGGTTTGTCGAGTTACGGTAACCGTTTCATAAACCTCACTGAACCTTGACGGCGGCCTCTGGTTCGATCCAAGACCAATTGCCCCTCGAAAAGAAAACATAATTTTACAGAATAACTCCTTGGTAACTCTCAGACTGTCTTATAATCCTTAGATTACAGATTTCCTTTGGTGAACTGTCATTTTTTTCTAGCACCTACCCTATTTTCGCCGATCTCATTTCCTCATTCATCTACCTATCTTTCAATCTCTCACGTGTACCTCGTATACACGTAAACCCATTGGCGACTACGCCTTTTAGACTGTACGTACATTAACTTTTAGTTTCTCTTATAACTGTAGTTGGAAATGAGTGATTCCTGTACCACAATGCCTCAAGATACTCTAGAAGGTTGTGAGCTCAGCTGATACTTGATAACATGAGAAAAAATTCTAAGAATACTTGATAAATGATATAAACACCACAAGAGCACGATATAGTGTGGCCCGCCGGTGGGCCACGCGGTCTTCAATGGGTTAAACTACTAGTAGCGTTGCTCTTCTTTCTCTTACCCTATCTACATATTCTGTCTTTCTTGTGGTCTATTTGTTCAAATGGTACGAAATTGATGCCTTCAATTCCGAAAAGAAATTCCGTCAGCATTGACTCCTTCTTTTACTGGAAAGTCCTTTCGGTCTCCAAAAAGTATACTCTATTACTAGGTGCTCTAGTTTTGTATACTGTATATCCGCTGCTTCATCACTTACATTACTTCACCCAGGAGAGCGCTTTTCAGCTGATGTGTTCACTTATCACATTGATCTCTATGAGATGATGGCTTTGATGTTGATAAAGCCTGTTTCCACATGCGCCATGCGTTTACCATCGGCTCGAAATTTGATGCAATTTTTGCTCTACTTTGCTATCTGAAAATGCAATAACTTCAACAAACAATGATCTTCAAAATGAGCTTTCAAAACGGATTCAAAAGCGAATTCATTAATCCAGGTTTCAATCCTGATAGAATCATTTTCTGATTTTCTAGAAGTATTTTACTATTCCATGAACCCTCCCCAGCTAATCAGTTTAGCGAAAAGATTTCTAGCCCAGCAAAACCTCGAAACATCCGAGTGTTTCCTCATCTACTGCTTCCGAAACGACGTACTCATAAACGTCAAAACCTGTTTCGTTTGTCGACATGCTTGGTTTTTTTGGTGGCTTCTTCGAAGCTGATCCTACCCCGCGAATCATGCGCTGTGGGGGGAAACGATAATCGCATGGCAGTGCGAACAATCACAGGCTACTGGTGTGGCTATCAGCCTTCCTCTATACACGTATCCGGTTCTTATTCGACAACAAAAGATTCATGTAAGCTGG
>UZAF01019866.1:4120-21193 GCA_900617895.1 Haemonchus placei | reverse complement strand
ATGCAGTGTAGTTGAAATAATTTTAGAGTCATTTATGATTAAAATATTCTTGTGCCGTGAGAGGATGACGTATTCTAAAGTCGTTGGGATACCATTTGAATCACCCAGGTTAGGAGATATGTATCGAGGCAGTCAAAGCTCTGTGAACGGAATAATTCATGATAGCACTGAGAATCAAAATTTTTTAAAGTGAACGGGGATAACAAAGTATTTAAAACACTAAAAGGTAGTCAGTCATGAGCGGAACACATGTCTATAGTTCATAAGGGGGATAGGAGGGAGAGGGAGAAGGAGGGCTATCTCCAAGAGAGAACATCGTACTGACGAGTCTATGGATCATCATTGTTTATAAAGAAAAAAGATCACGCCAGCAGTTTCCACTACCACTGTAACCTGGTCGTCCACCTCCATTCCATTGAAACATGACCCCCTCGCCTCAAAAGATGTCATAGTGGATATAAAAGGAAAGGGGCGTCCTTTTCAGGAACTCTTCGGGATTATCGCTTCATTATAGAGATTCCCTGGCACGGGTCTTCCTCTTATTACACGCCCATATGCTTCCAAATGAAGATAGCTNNGGGCAATCTCATATTTTCGCTATAAGAAATAGTAGGCGTATTGTCTGTCAGCCAAAGTTGTTCTGTACATTATTCGTAGGTACTGGATTCACTGCTGGACTACTGCTAAACTATTACTACTACTTACTTCAATTATTCATGAAATCGGCTGTGTTTCAGTCGACACCGGCATTTTCGAGAACGTCTGCAACACCGCCTCATCAGGAGTCCAACTTCACTCCAAATGACGCCGTCTCCGTTTTGAATAATAAAAAAGGTAATAAAAAATTGAGCGGCTCATCAATTTGGGCTTGAGATGTACACTCGTAGAGAGGAATTTCGATTCCGGGCTATTTTTAGCGCTTCTATTTCGGTTACAGCGCTTTCTGAGACCGGTTTTCTTGTGTCTTTGATATTCCAAACTGAAAGTTGTGATTTGAAGGGCCGGAACGGCATCACATTCGAAGAGCAGCAGATGAAAGACTTCAAAGAGGTCTCGAGAGTTCACTTACTCCACATGAAATACGAAACCGAATCAATCCGACGAAACGAAGCGATTTATTAGCGGGGTGAGTGGATTGGTGATCATTGAACATGAGCATTGAACTAATCGTCTAACATCAATCATCACATTGTCGTGATGGAATCCAAAAAATCTGTCCTTTCCATATATAAAAGTATTACTGAAAGATTCATTTCGACTTAACTTTTAACTGAACTCTCTATCATAGTAATTAAAGTCTATTTCAATATTTTACTTATTTATCAGAAGTTTTTTTGAAATAGATGGGTGTGTAGGTACTGTAGCTGGGAAGTCTTTAAAAATCGAGTACTGTTCCAGTAATAGTTTAGCTTCAACGTTTTCTATTTCATAAAGATTTCCTTAAACTGTAACCTTACGTTGTGTTGTGGGCGGAGTCTTCCACTGCGCGCAGGGCATCGACCAATAAGAAGCGCGCGGACACGCCGTTGCTCCAAGCGCACCTATAAATGGATAGCTATATGGGACCCGCCCCCGAGGGACCCTTCACTTTTACCCTGATAAGTTTTTAATGGCTGATTAAAGGGTTCTGATAAAAATTATAGGTTTTTGAGGTTTTTTTTNNTTTTTTTTTCAGTTTTGTTACTTTTGTAATACTTCGTAGTATGTGCTGTATTGAGTTCAAGTACGGCATACTAGACAGTTGTTCGTATATACTTAGCGCAACCTCCGCTCTAGGCGTATGTACGATCTAAAGAAAAGAAGATGAGGTTGTTGTGAAAGTCGTCAGAGAAAAAAAAAGCAAATCGTTGATTACCAGTTAGATCCAATCGAGGTTTGCAACTTCGCGAAGGGCTCTTTCCTTTAGACGAATCCGTCTGAATCTTCTGATGCATTAGATTGCGATTTCTCTGAGAAAAACTCATCGAACAGCATCGACAGGTTCCCTGACTGAACTCCTTTTAAGTGTTACGGTGTTCTGTGTGGGACCCTTATCTGTATCTGTACATAGTAAAGGGTGGGAACCGTCCATTACTTTGGTTGTAGAGGAGATAACAAAGTAAGTAAATAAACAACCATACAGTACGCCGTGTCGATCCAAAGCTACCCTATTCACATGAACCGTAGACACTTGCTCGTATATCTTTTTGGCCGCAAATCATTGTCCAGGGGCAGAACACGCCTTTGAATTCCCCCTTCGTTCTTAGAAGAAAGTCATATGCTTGATGTCAATGTGATAGGTTCCCGTTACACTTTGTCCACTTCCTTTTAGACTCCGCCTTTATGTCATGGTTTACCTGTTTACCATGACATGATTTACTTGTTTTATCAAACTTTCGTATGTTTCCTTGAAACACTTTATCAAAGACCTAGACCATACTTAAGCAATCTGGCCGAATGAAGGTTTAACATTACCAGTAACCCAAAGTGCCCGGGTCAGTGTCCGAAGGCTCGTTGGGCGAATAGACCCTCCCTTTCGGGAATAAAAGTTACTAGTAGAAAAATGATTCATACTAGTTATAACCAACTTTTTGTGTCCAAATTGTTCATTGTGGCCTCCCTTTCATCACATACGGTAGACGGTCTAGTGTCCTATGTGTGTGTGTGTGTATGTGTACGTGTGTAATATTACTCACACCAGTTATGGGTGCTTCCCCACATGTGACTTGGGTGATGGAATCGTCATTTTCACGTCGTATTGCCGCTTTTCTTTTTTCAGCACTAACACACGGGTCACGTGATGAAAATTCTCTTACAGAAAGAGATCGACTACAAATACAATCACCTTCTTCAAGAGTATTTCCTCCAAATCAATGTTCTATTACAGTGCTGTAGGGAGTAATAACGGTATGGGACAGCCATCAACGTCAGCCATTGATTCGAAGATCGAGCAAGCTATGGTAAGTCCGATTTGTCACCTGTACGAGTTTCCCTATCCATTTACGCCGACTTCGGCCAAGTTTAACTTGCTAATTTTTCCAATTTCTTTTTGATAGACACGTCGGAAGACATTGAAAAAGGGTTTACGCCATGTCAGGTTAAGACTAATCTGATTCGATTTACATTTATAAAGGGATCATTACATTCTTTCACTTGTCACTTTGACATTGTCTAGTAATGCAATTTTGAGTCCCTTCAAGTAACCTGTTCAACTGGTATGACAATACAGTACTAAAAACCTCTTTTGTGAATGATATGTCTGAACATATAATGGGAATTCCTGGCCTTAAAAACAATTGTCTTTGAAATCTATGACTAGAAAGATTCTTTCAAGTCGAAAGCTTATTGTTATTGACATTTCTCGGTAAAAACACTCTCCAAAGGAAATATATCGTCTGATTTCTTTGGCTAAGGTATCCTCTTTGGAATACTTGGTGATAGCCTGTCTACAGCTGGTAATCACGGTCAGATGTGAAAGAACCTAACAAGTAGTGCAACTACTCAGTACCACTCCTTGCGTCAGGAATCAGAGTGCACAATACATAGACTTGTAGTGAANAGTGAAGCACTTACAAAATTAAAATTAGAAAAAGCCCCTAATTTCTCCCGTTTTGGAACCTCGTTCATATTAATTTATGGTATTTTGAGCGCTTGGGTAGTGCTAAGAACTTCAAAGGCCGCTTTTTGAAAAGTCAACCCCTGGGGGTAAACAGCACGGCGCCCGAATAACACAAGTACGGGTTCGAGTCCCGTCCGAGACCGTCCGAGTTTTTGCTATAACTCGCCGGCCCTGTAAACTTCTACTTCTAGATTTGATAGCTTCCATAAGAACCTAGGATTCAACCTCAAACGGGAAATACGCGATTCCCACTGAGTTTTACCAGAAAAAGCTCAGTACCCTTTCAATCGCAACAATTTCACCAATACAAAAAAAGTTTGGAAAAACTATTCTGGATACTGTAAATTGTTTTGTAAAGATTGTATCAGTTTCTCTCAAATGTTTTGTGAAATGATCAAAAACGTGGTGATTCCGCTGGTAATTGGCCTATGAACGTCACAAGGCGCGACGAGATGCCGTTTTTTCTGGCGCCACTGATTTTTATCCAATAATTTACTCATAACTTATCAAATACTTGTTACGAAATTACTGCTTACTCAATTCTGACATGTTTTCCATTGTAATACATACCATCTCAAGACGTCTCTATGTCACACCTTTCTTACTGTCCCATGACGTCACTGAACTTTGCCTTCAGTCACGTTGAGAACAGTCTAATGTGTCATTCCATCATAAAAACACGCACAATGTTTTTCTTTGTTACGGTCGTTTATTTACGGTCATTTTGAACAAATGTAATACGGTAGTTATTTTAGGACCTCGTCAAAACCCATCTAATGTTTGCCGTACGTGAAGAACTCGACGTGTTACGAGGGAAGATCACTGAGCTAGAATCGCATGTTCGTCGTTTTTTTTTTTCGGAATACCGTACTTACATACCGGACCTAAGTGCACCACACATTCGAAAATTTGATATTATAAACTCTGAAACCTCAAAAAATTCCTGAAAGAACAATTTATTACAAGAGGCAATTCCTAAACCTTGCCTATGTTGACTACAGTATCCCATTACGGTAATCTCATCCCACATAGCAGTGAAAGGTGATACAACTTGAATTACTGAAGTCCATCCCTTTTGCTGTAGTTCACGAACTCCGCCCCTTTGGCAAATGCTATTATTGGTTGTCATACGGACGTAAAATCAAGTCTGGAAAACGCTGAATAATATTTTAACTATACGGTTACTATTCTCCTAAATCTCTTAATTTTATTCAAAAGCATAATTCACCCTTCGCAAAAGCAATTTTTCCTGGAAGTTTACTTATCGCCTATTGATGGAGGTCATTTTCGAAAGTATTATCTGGAGGGTATAATAATCGGATTGTGAGGACAGTACGAAGGGGATTCATTGCTTAACACAAGCACCATCGAAAGCGCTTGAACTGTTAATGAAGCATCCTATGAAAGTAGGACTAGGATGGGGTCGTACCATGCCCATCAAATTATTTACCCAATTGCAATCATTTTACTTGTAATCTCTGCCGGATAGAATCATCCATGCATCACGTTGGTTCGGAGGTGGGGTAGTGCCAAGGGGGCGGAGTTAGTACCACACCGTACCGTCCAAGGATCAATTGCAGGACCGATTTCGGGCCTGCCCAACCAAGCTTTCATCCTCCAGTGTTAAGTTAGTAAATTTGAATCAGACTCATGTGAAAGGAAAAGGGCGCTTACTCATCGGCCGTCCTCCGACAGTCGTCGTTTGGGCCAAAAATATATTCAAAAATCTCTCCATACCCCTGGAATTCAGAATGGTAGTCGAATGCGTGGCTCAAGTGGCGAAGAAGATATTTTCTTTGTTCCCTGACAGCCATCTCCCTTTTCCCAGCATCATCCACAAGGAATGATCACGGCTCTATATCCTTTTCCATTAGTCTTCATTATTATGGGACTTTCGTTTGTGTTTCTATGGATATCTCCAAAAAAACCACTAAAACGTCGAAGCACTTCCGATATCCTTGAATGGTTTGCCAATAAATCAAGCCGACCTTTAATAGCAACGAATGGGTTTTATCTGTTTGTCTGACGCTACTGTCTAAAGAACTAGATAAGATAGAAGGTTCATGTTTTCTTACTCTGTCATTACTTTCACATGCTCAAAGAAGTACATATATATTTATAGTATTATAGGATCATATTTCATTATATGGATAAAGCTTAAGATCTAGGGGCATTGATCAATCCCGTCTGAAGGATGCGCCCCCGCACTCGACTTCCATTCAGAATCGTAGTGGCGTATTGAATGCGTATGTGGCCTATACAATGATTTGCAGTGGCCAGCCTATGTACAAGTCAGTGCTTTTATCCCCCCAGACGAATCTGGTACCAATTAACAGATCCCGTAGGGGTAGAAACCTCGGTTGGCCTAGGCAGATATCGGTCCGGGATTTGAACCCTTGACCATACGTGTGTGAAGTACACCACTTGCCACTACACCACCTCTTCCCCTTATATTTCATTATATGCAGTATTTATTGAAAATCTTCGTATGCTGTTCTCTTACTGAACCGAAGCTACCGGAGGCTTGAAAAATACATTCTTTTTAGGCATCAAAATTCACCTCTTCTGTAGACCGTCAGCTTCAGTAGCCAGGAAGAAATCGCAAAGGGAACAAACCGTTTAGATATGTATCGGTAACAGAAGCAAAACCACTTCTCAGTGGGACTATTGGATTGAAAGTAAAAGCCCAATCCGAGCTTGATGTAAAAAAATTCCATGGTTTAGTTTCAGCTTAGGAGGTGGGGGCATAACCCGGGGTCGGAGTGTCGAGGGGGATGGGAGGTGGATAGGCGTGAATTCCCCATTTTATGGACTTGGAGTTTGAAACAGCATATTTCTGTAGTTCCATGTTCCCACTCTTCAGTTCTAAAGTACTCTAAATATCAAATTTAATTTCGAAATGATGTCTTTCGAAAAGGATCTAGTCCAACCTATGTCCGTTTCTGAACGCCTTAGGGCCGGATTCCTAGCGATCTAATCACTTCAATATCGGCTTTTGAATGTCTCGGGACTAGGGTTGATGGACGTTCCCTCCTGATGAGTGTCACCTGGTGAAAAGATACGAATTGATCGATGTCGTCATTCGGTCATCAGCTGCTGCTCATGCTTCAAGCGGATATGGGACGCAGTGGCTGTGCAACAGCGCCACCTCCTGATCGATGTGACAGCTGGCTAGGACACTGCGAAATAACGTGACAGCAGTGAGAACCCTCAATGGGAGTTCGCTTGTTACTAGTAGTTACTTATGAACCTCATTCACAACCCATTTGTCCTCTGTGATCAATCATTTCTTTCTTTTGCAACTTTTTTACAAGTAACCCTCAATTTGGACAGCGTTTAAGCGATATAACATAATCTTTCTCGCTTTCGTTCCGATTATTCTTCATTCTCCACTTTCTTACTTTTCCTTTATAGTAAATACTCTTTAAAAATTTGGGAAGACGGGTTAACTCGTCCGAAACGACTAGAAATCGACCTTTAATGTGGTCTAGCTGCAAATGCTGTAATTAGCCGCTCTCGTTGCTAGAAGTGTAACCACGCGCATTCCATTCTCGAATCGATCCTTTCTATTCTTCTTACTTACTTTACACTACAGTAATCGCTGTTCTATTCTGCAAGCTTCTAGTGAAAGTCATTGCTGCCATTACAATTACATTTGATGGACGCGTCCTATAATTTCAATAGGCAGGCTCGACGTTCTTTTCGTTTTCTCGTCAATGAACTGGAAATTAGGTAGCAAATGTCTCATGATCAGAACTGAGCAGCGGCTTAACTGAGCAAGACTTTTCTGAGCCCTTTTGCAATCTCCTCTTGAGCTGAAGTAGAAGAGCATATTGCTACTGTCGTTTGCTGTCGTCGAACTCCTACTGTCGTCTAAACTCTTTCAAATGGATTTTCTAGGCCACCAATATTTTTATCAAAATATAGATTGTTTTGAATTGCTACATAGTATTCAGTAATTTTGAAAATTTCGAGCTTCAATACCCAATTTACACAATTCTTTACCTCTAATGGCCAAATTTCGTGGCAGTACGCTCTTTAGCATGCTGCTGTGCAGTAGGGCGGTCTGCTCCCTCTCCAACGGTGCTACATGGGAAAGGACGTTAGCTCAAACCCAATAACTCTCAGTCATGCATGGGTTCTTCCCTTCCTATTGAAATAAGATATATTCTAAAATATTACTAATGGGCTTCACAAGTTCATTTAAAAAAATGCCATCGGTTTTAGAAATCGAAGATTATCCTGCAACGTTCCCGTCTTCGTGCTACCTCTGAAGATAGGCCCTTATTGAAATGTTTCGATCAAATGAAGGGTATCTTAACTACTTACAATATTAAAATGTGTGGAGCAGGTTTTTCCCAGTATTACAAAGTAGTTTTACTCGATTTTTGATGACTTTCATCGAACTTTGAAATAATCGTGGACTTTAATTCTTTTGTATTATTTAAGAGCGCTGCGTGATATCGCTGATTTTTCATGTTTCTAATTTTATCATTCAATGTCACAAGCAGTCCTTCAATTGAATCTCTTATCTCTGAAACTCCCTTGCGTGTGAAATATTACCTTTTTCGCCAGTGCCAACCAGTTTGGGATAGCCGGGTTCAATCTGTCCATGTCTGGGCATAATTCTGACAAGCGTCCACGATGGAACGTCCCCTAGCCGCCTGACATTGTTTTTTTCTCATAGAAAGGTGGTGGGCAGAAAAAGAAGAGAAAGGCGGAGAGATTTCACTTTCGCTGGGGCTATCAAAAGATTGGACACCTTGCCGGTTGGGTCAGTGACACCTTGCTGGTTGAAACTACCCGTGGAACGCAAAATCAAACGTGCAAAGTAGCACGAGGATTGCAATTCACATAACCTTTATGTAAAAAAAGTAACCAGTCAAGTGCAGCTCTCGTCTATCAAAGTAAGCATGGGGACACCTTAGTTTGGTCTTTAAACGTTTGCCGTCATATGCCGAACTTCTAGAAAAAGGTTAACTTTGGTGTATGAAATGTGACTTTTCGCTCGCGTGTTGGACGGGCCAAAGGACCACCACTTTTTCCCGCTTTACACTTGAAATTTTGATTTCCTCATTTGTTTAACGCAGTTTTGTGATCATAAGTGAGAATGGTTCTTCGAATTTTGTCAGTGTGGGTGTGCGATTTCGATTCTAATGACTCATATTTATGCTGGGACCAATCTTTCAAGCGAAACTTAAGATATGTACCTTTCGGAAACGGTTTTCGGTACAGGCATATCTGCTGAGGCGAAACATTCGGGCATCAACTGACTCGTACCCTTCCCATTTCTGAACTTTTACTGCCTCCATGGCGCAGACCATATAAGATGTCGTGTGCTAATCATTTTATTATTTTTTGTTGTTGCAAATTGGGAATTTCCGACCTTAAAGTCTTCAAACGCCTTAGCATTTCTATCGTTCCGTTTTTATAATCTCTGTAGACCCTTCTCTTTCTGGAAGGAGAACAGACAGTATAAGAAGTAATGTCATAATTACCACTGAAACCCTTAAAAATTCAAAAATAATCGTTGATCATTCTCCTCATGTGAATGTAGACAGAATTTAATGGAAATATGAGGTAAAATGTAGAAAAATATGTATTTTTTCCTCCTGTTTTTCCTTGCCCTAATCTCCCATCGTCATGGGGCCCACTCTTGTTTTTTTTTGTCACCCTCTATTAAAAGAATTTTTCAAAATTACACATATTATCTCGTTTCTTTGAATTATTCCTTATAATAATTGAACTGTACTGATAATAATAAATCGCTTTTTTCGACCCAACAAGTTTACTTTTACTCGTAGAGAATTGACTGATTTTCCGAAATTTAGATCTACCGCCTCGAGACAGAGAATGCCGTCTTCAAGGCGAATATTCCTTCCGACGTCCTGAGGAATTTGTCACTTGATCAGTCAAATTAATTCTTTGATGTTACAGCCGATCGTGGCCGATTAATTTGTTTCGGAAGGGAAATATTTCAGGAGCATTATTGATTATTAATAATTGTAAGAAGTGCTTAATACTGGTGGACTTTAATTCCTTTTGTATTATGAACGAAAATTCTATTTTTAGATTTGCATTTAATCATCATATATTATTTTGTACATACTATGTGATAATGACGTATAACACTTTGTTGACGTACAACACTTTGTGTATACAGATTTTTATATGAACGTGATAAAATAAAGCTAATATGAATCAGATTCATTTCTGATGATGGTGTTGAGAGCGTCCGGTCGTTTCCGAAGTTATGTGGTCCATCTGATTCTTCGCTCTAATCCGTGCTATCTCTGGCTGTTTTCATAGTCCGTCGACTGACCCGAGAGTGCGCGCGGTATCGATCAATATTCAGTTTGTGAAAGGTGGCCGGCGGACTATGAAAGCAGCCTCTCATAAACTTTTTTGTACCGGCGATTTCGATGACGTTTCTTTCCTAAATATTTTTTTCTATTTTCTTGAACTCAGGACAAAACGGAGTGCCCTGAAGGCTGATCGATCTCATCGCCCTTCGAGCGAATTAGTATGAGATGAGCCGTGCACAATGGGAGCTGTGATGTCTCAACTGGGATTCAATCAAGCCTTTCTGCTAGCACTTATCGGTATTCTCGCTATGCTTGGTCTCACAGTTATGGCTATTGGTGAAGATGAAAGGGATCATCAAAATAACTACATTCTTCCGTTAATTCGAGTACGTTCACCGGCAACAACAGATCGAAAAGTCATCTGATATTTATTGATAATTTGTGATTATATTGTTTCACATGTAATAAATGTACATTACGTAGTGTAACTGGGTATGTGTTTCAGGATGATGAAGTGAAGTGTTCGCTTCTATGCTTATAAACCAAAAGTTTTGTTTGCTCGCCTGTCTGTCCGTGTCTGTTCCGTCTGTCTGTCACTGGGTCCGTCCATTTCTTACCTTGATTAGCTCTATATATTCGGAAAGGTGATTAAGCCGGTATGTTTGGGAGGATAAGAGTTCTGAATGGTACATTGGGTGGCCACAGCAAGTCATTGTAGAGACCACCCACGCATTCAATACGCCACTGCGTTTCCGAATGGAAGTCGAAAGCGGAGGCGCATCCCAAGATGAGAATGATCAACGCCAAAGCTTTATACCTTTTCCTTTATTTTGCCTCTTTTTTACACTTCTGCGAGTAACTTGTTGGTGTATAAGTATGTGCGATATCCGGGAGGGAGGGCGGTAACCACCTTTCCACTTGGAAATAGCGGAAGCTGGGTGAAAGCAAGAGTAAACTGGCCACTTATAGAGGCACCACTTTGAAAACGAGAGTCTAAAATCGAAGAAAAGTCGAGCACACTGGCCCTTTTCTGGGCTCTGCACGAAAAAGTAACGAATAGCGATATCGACAGACAATAGTCTGAAGGCAGCTCAGTCTGGAAAAAAACTTTGCAAATGATAACTGGCACATGGAAGTAATCTATGTACGACAGAACATTAGCGACAGAGAATAATTTCCAGGAGGTAGACGCAAATAAGTTTTCCATTTCCTAGGTTTCCAACGAAGGGCAGCATTCTGTAATCTGAAAGGGGTAACCTTGTGGTTAAGAGGTTGGTATAGATTCTCTGAATCCCACCAAAGGTTCCCTGAAAGGTGCCTATTCTGCTTATTCAAAAGAATAGTCCTTCCTTGCATTACTGGACTGTAGTGATTGGTGCCGTCCAATATCTGGTCCCCTCCCTTCTACCCACCCCCTATCATTCCCGTACCCCTTCTCACCTCTCTTTCTCAATGATTTTCACGCGTTGGCCATCACGGTGGACACTGCTGATGAAGTCTGATGCAAGGAGCTTACTTCGGTCTCTACCAAACAGTCGAAGATGGGTGTGTTCAAACAACCTGAAGTGCCTTCTGGCCATCGAAACCTGAATGAATCAAAGTACCCGTCCGATATGGGATAAGTGTGCTGAACCAAATGTGTGGCACACGCCACCTAACTCCATGGGTACAATCAAAGTAGTTTCAGTACGGCCCGCTGCCAGGAAAATGGTCCGGGACCAGTTTCGGGATCGCTGCTCTCCTGGACCATCGAGATCCCATGTTATTATAGAAAGGGCCCATAGCTTCTTTTTATGAATAATTTCTGATTATAGTAATAGACGCTTCTTCTACTTAACATTTCCTAATGGCAAAGTAATGATATTGGAAGCTTGAATATTCCCTCCTGCGAGTCAACCAACGGGATTCAAATTCCCGCCATTTCCCGCTACAGTACATCCCGCACAATGATTTGCAGGTCAAATCGCTTCTCCAGCTATCTTTTGAGAGAAATGTAATTTTATTAGTGTTAGGAGAGAACTATTGAGAAGATTTCGAAATGTTTGGAATGAGTAGAAGTGTCAGAACTCAATACAAAAGTAGTACAGCTAATGGAGCAAAGAGAGCTTTGATATAATTCCCGTCCGGTTTTGGCAACAAAACTTCATACGAAAAGCCTCATTTTTGAGCCGCCATGAGATTGATCCACATTCCAGTTGGCTTTCTCGGTAATAAAACTAATTATCTTCGGACTACACTTTATGCTAGAGGAAATCTAAAGAAAAATAAATGAGTTACTCGAGGCTGTGCTCGTTCTTCTAGGAGTGCTCTGAAGTGTTTGTCGTCAGCATCCGATCTCGATCTTCCAGAGTTCCTACTTTTGCGAAATAGATACACTCGGGCGTCCAATGCTGACGTTTCCCCCATGTCCAAGAGCCCAAGGTTTGAAGAGATTTGAACTCCCGCCATTACCTGCTACAGTATACCCCGCCCAACGATTGCAGATCAAACCTTTTCTCGGACTGACTTCTTTAATAGAATACAATTTTATTAGTGTTAGGAGGGATTTTTTAGGAGAATTTCTTGAATGGTTATACAAAACAATGTTCAGGGTTCTTGAAACAATTACACTAACATGCGTTGATACAATGAGAACCCAAAATCAACCCCGTCCCGACACGACTCCGACACCCTCGATACGGAATTTGAGATACGAGGCCAGTGTTATCTGAAATCAGCCTAAATCTGGTTAATGAGTACTACTGGTAATGTGAAACTTACTATGAGTAGACCAGCGATCCCGATAAAGGGGTCGGAAGGTAAAGTGGGATATGCTCAATTCACTTCATCACCGTGGCCTCTGCTCTGAGACTAATCTGAAGTGTCCGTCGTCATCCACTTCATTGAGAAGACGTTCTTCTTCTTAAGGGCTTCTGCATACACTTGAACAATGAAGATTTTCATTCCCTCTGCTATTGCCGTTGCGATGTTTGAATTCCCGCCATTGCCTGCTACAGTACATCCCGCATGGGATTTGCGTGGCAAATCCTCATTGATTGAACCGATCGCATAAAGAAATACAATTTTATTAGTGATAAGAGAGCATTAATAAAGAAACTTTTTAAATGTTTGCATAGAGCAAGGAGGGTAGTACGCGAAACAATTAGTATTACAGCAGTTAGAGCGGCGATAGCTTTAAAACAATTCCTATCTGATTTTTACCACAGGAAAGGCAGAGGCTTGACGGGTTGAGAAAGGGCCAGCTCGCAATATTTCTAGGGAGACCTTTAAACGTCTGTATTAACTGCGACTTGACTACTGATCATGGAAGTAAATTCAAGTGTTAATGGCTTAAGGCGACTTAGCTCTCAGTCAAACTATGTTTTCCATCCTTCTAAGGCCGATTAACTGGTCATGGACTTGTCTGTGAATATAAAAGCGCTCAATTCCCTATCAGCTTTACATTCGCAGTTTTTTTAGGCTATTAGGTTACGTGAAGAGAATCTGTCGGAAATCTTGCATAGTCCAGCTTTCTGCTGGGATTTTCTGGAAAATTCCATGGGGTTCCCGTAGGGATACTTCCTGTGCATATACGCACACCATATCCGGCTACCTTTCGTGCTTATTTGACCACATAATGACCGATCTGTCTAGCCATATTCAATAAGTACTCCTTTACGAGTTTGCTTCCATCCACTCAACAGCTGAAAACCATTGGAACTTGGGTCAGGCATTCAGTCATGAAGNGTGCCCACCATTTCCAGCGCTTTCACCCTGGAACAAAAAGACCGAAGATGAGCCTCTATACGGTCAACCGACTGTAGTATTATGAAACTTTCTGATATGTTATGCGCACACAAGTGAGCGTCGTCCTCCATATCACATATTTCCATGGAAACTTCCAAAAAATCAAAGAAAACTTAGGACTTTTGTTATAATTTTGTGAGATACTTCCCGCACAATCTAACAGATTCACATTCAAACGCAACTAAGCATCCGAATGGAAGTCGTGTGGGGGTGGGTTGGAGGGAGGGGGAGCGTGCCGGGACCCATTATCGACGGCAGAAGATTTTAGTCTTTTATCCCGACAGAACGGGAACGTACAAGACAATTTCTTGCTACCCTCAGAGTCTCCATTCCGCAAATCCGAATAGAACGTGGGAGAAATTACATTTATTATTCAAAAAAATCGGTACTTATCAAAAACATGAGCTCGTTCATAAAGACTTGGGCAAGGCAATAACAGCACAGTTTAAGAGACAGAAAATCTAATGCTTTCTTGAATGACACCAGAAAAAAGACTACATACAACTCAATAGCTAATATAAATAAACATCTATTAACATTTGTGTACATACAGCACGAAAGCACGGTTGGTCGCAAAAGGAAAAATAGCGTCCTAAATCGATAATTGATCGACAAGCGATTCCAGGAGGAATATGGGCAACCGTGTATATATATCATGGATGCTGAGATCATAAAACTATTCCGGGAACTGACGATATTCAAACTAGTAATCGTCTTTACCATAATTACAAGATAGTACTCTATGAGGAATTCATATTGAATAAATATTTTCAAGGCACAGAAACAACGAGAATCATGAGCGTGGGGTTCTGAATTTGTGAAAACATAAAAATTTACAATATTGTTTGTAGTACTGTTGCGTCTAGAATATCAGCATGATGAAGAAATCGACTACAAAAAGCGCTTTCCTCTTGACATTCCTGACTTTCGGATGATTTACCGAAACATGGAGCTCCTCCATCGGATGGCGGAGGTGAAACACACGCACGAACCCTGTAAAATTTAAATACTCGTGATCAGAAAGATTTTACCACAAATCCTTCAAAATGAGTGATGATTTTCGTGAAAAGGGCAGCATTAGCTTTTTGCAGAATCACTAGAGCTGTAGAAGATGAGCTTTCGAGAACGGGCCATCAAATATGCGATTGAGGGCAATGTCTGAATAATATTACACGGAAGCGCGCGTTTGCGCAGCGGTTGATGGCGTCATGGCACAGTCGCGATAAAAAACGCTGAGAGGGGAACAAAGAAAGCCGCTTGGGATAGACTTAATTTTTTTAGTTGTTTCCCTGAATGCAAGGAGTACGCTTGCACGGAATCACTCAAAAATCGCGCTACTAATTCCTCGGACTTTGGTTTAGTTTCTGTCATATTTTGCTCTGGTTTAAGATAAAACCTGTCTGCCGAAGCCAGTAAAACAAGACAGTCACGGTCTGTTCATATTCAGGCCACTATGCTACGCAATTGGCACCTTTTTGTAAAGAATTCCATGCTATGTAACAGAAAATTTTCTGCAGAACCAACATACAGGACACGGTCATACCAGTTACGGCTATGCAAAACTCAAGTGCAAAATTAGGAGCATTGAACAGAATACCCACTTGGGGAGGGATAAAACAAGTTAATTCTCAATGTCTGCACTTAAGGAGCCCTACCTCGTTCTTGAGCCCAGACCGCAGTTGCCCATACACGGGGACCATTCGTTCCACGCTGACCATTCACCATCCGTTGACTCTATAACGATGTGCAACTGAACTGAACTGGGCAACATGAGGAATGAATTCAATAAAAATTTTGCGTGAAATCTGTAAAAACTCATGTGCTGTGAAACAAAATAAATGTAATCCATGCAAACGACGTCTCGATCATGTGACCAGCCATTGAATCGAGGAAACAAAAGAAAACAAATAAATGCATGTGAACAGTGTCCGCAGAAACAATTGACAAAACGGTTGGAAGGGGGCGACTTATGTGTGTGAGAAGCGCTAGTGATCAGCGCCTAAGATCTGCTCTTCAACAGGAATTATACATTTTTCCCTCTATGGTTCAGATTGAATTGAAGGGCGGGATATTTGCTTTTGGGCGTGACTCATCTTGATGCGAGTCAATGTGTTCATGGCGCATTCTGGTTGGATTGGGGAGTATTTGCTGGGGTTTGCCTAGTGATGTTTATGCATATCTAATCTCGATTATCAACAAACGTGACAACGATAATGTTGTAAATGAAGTCAATGTGTCTCAGAAGTAGGAGTGTGTAACGCTATTCCCTCCGCGCGGCAAGTATTAGCTAGCTGCCTCGCCGCACGGCATGTCGCACAAGTACGAGCCCGTCGCGCTAGAGGTACATACTGCCGATAATCGTGTCGCTATTTCTTGAAAAAACGACCATACTTTCACCTACGCTTATTAAATAGGTTGGGTTTACATCGGGATTTCTCGTGAGCTGCAATCAGAACACGACCCTTCAAAGCTGTTTTCTGCTTCATGTGAACCCTAATTCAGATTGAAGGAACAAGTTGTCCGCGGACACTGTGAAATTGTGGCAATGAACGTAAAATGTGCGAACCGTTGCATGATTCAGTGCCGCAGACTGACGTCTGGTGAGCTAAACCGTGGCAGACCTGTCCACCTGATGATGGAGTAGGATTATTACATGCACGATGCCGTGACTGTATAGCGAAACCACATCCATCTGGACATTCGCTCCATGCAGACCACTTTCCCCAACCACCGTTCACCGCTGTAAGTGCAGAGCATCCAAGAAAAAAAAACGTGAACAAAATAGGCAAAACATAAAATTAGTGAAACCATTCCTGAAAAAGCAGAAGAAAAGATCAAATGTTTCATTTTAAAAAGGTTACGAATCACTTCACTTCCTAACTACCTAGCTAGGTCTATATCTTTGGAAATAGAGTTGTTATTAAAATGGCTTCCGCGATTTTTTGTTATTAGGATTGGCTCCGAAGAAGGCCTATGGGGCTTTGCAGGATTGAAGGAGTCCTAGACAAGCCGCACCTCCCAAAAAAGGACGTGTTCAGCGCCCGTGTAGAAACCGATAACATTAAAAGAGGAGCACGTTAGTTGTAAATGCAGTCAGGTGTTAAGCCCTGCAGGACCGAATCTCGTTCGAACTCCTTTTCGCCGTCACAATCTCGTCCAACTACAGAAAAGACTTATTATAGAGAGGCCTTACACTCCGGATTTTTCGCAAATTTCCTCACTACCTTCAATGGGCCATTTCTCCTTAAAGGCACTGTTCACAAAAAAGTGGTTCGGAGATTTGCGCATGGTTTGAATTCGAAGCCCCCTCTGGTACCATTCGTACAGGAATGAGGTCGGAAAACGGCTGGATAGGGCACAATAAAGGGCCGGAGAGATATCCAC
>UZAF01019865.1:0-21193 GCA_900617895.1 Haemonchus placei | reverse complement strand
ACAGCGGTCGCCTTCTCATTTATTCTTCTAATGAAGTACTTTAACTCTAATTTTGTAAGCTACATTTAGAACAGGATGAACCTATGGCCCTTAACGAAAGCAAAAGGGACACGCTCCACTTAGATAGGGCGTAAAACGGATTCAAAACCAATTTAACCAACGTACGCACGCGGAGGCGGACATGTTCTCCTGCCGTTAGAGGCTGAAGAGGATTGCAAAAACGATTCGAACATTGACAGTGGGACAAAATTCAGAACACTTTATTGGAAAGAGCAAATCGCATTACAATCGAATTTGATTTAGCATGCTAAAATCTTTTTACAAACATCTTCTGATGTAACACCTTGTTCAAGGGCTTCCTTGATTGGCTTGATGACTTTGTTGGCAATTTCTTCACATTGTTTGTCTCCATCCGGTAAGAAGCTGAAGAAGTGCTTGCAAGCGATAAGGAACGCCTGGAAAAATATATTCAGACGATCAGCGGCTAGAGCTATTCTAGACTCTACTTATGCACATAGATATGCAAAAAGAATATAAAAAAGAACTCTACAGTAAAAGTCAAGATTTCTTCGACAATCTCTTCCGGACATGACATCTTTATGTTCCTGACCCAACAGACGTCTTTCGTGATGCCGACAACGGAAACAGAGAGAAAGGGTCGAGAAAATCCTGTGATGCAGGCTTCAGCCTCACCTGAAGCCAAGCGTTTCTTTTTAGACTCGTCACACCTGCGAGACTTTTAACGTACTGCTGCGGAAAAAAGCATATAACTAAGAATTCTCATTTGGGTAGAAGTAAGGGCCGACCCTTTCAGCATAAGGATGTGCTTGAAGATGATACTAACGATAGTTTTGCCATAGCGTCCAGGCGCCCAAGTTAAGCCAGCTAATAAGGGCCGTCGTAAGCGGTACTGTTTGAATACACAGCATGGCTTGAAATGGAAGCATCGTATCCATGGGCTCTGCCCCCAAACGAAGGCAGGTTTACCATTTTCAACGAGTTCTGTAAAACCAATTGCATTCCCTGGTGACCATGGCTAACAAACCGACTGCATCGCAGCAACCAAACGTGAGCAAAGAATTGACGATTTGCCAACCCAAACAGACGTGGAACTCCCCTTAGTTCCCAATAGTTCCGAGGTACCTGACATGAGTGAAATTGTGAAAGTTATGGTGCCACAACAGTACAGCAGCAGAAGCGGCGCCTGAATGGTTTTAGGAGAAAAGGAGCTTCATAAAAGTAGTTAGAAAAGGGGTTCCACGAGGTTATCACGGCAGGAATGTAATGGATGGGGCATCTAGACGATTGTCAGCTGTGAGCTTTTGTGTGGAGCTGGCTACAGTCTCACAGAAACGCCAAAAAGTGGCTTTGATTGTCATCATGAGCTACGACTAACTGTTTGTGTCCTTAACTTGTGTACAGAGTCCGCTCCAAATACAATCGAGGGACCATCTGCCTTCGACTCGAGCATATACCAACCTTTTCAATTTCCGGGTATGACTTGTCCAGTTCTGGAGCAATTATATCCACGGTTTCTTTGCAGAATGTGCAAAGTATTGGGTTGGCTTTGAACTGCGGTGGAATCGGCTCAGAGTAGGCATATGCGCAGAACACAGCTGCTATCAAAGCTAGACGGAACATTCTGAAATTATAAAATTAGACGAGTCGGAAGGAGTTAAGAATGAAAAAACTGCAAATCCAAGGGTAGAATGTGGTGAGCTAAGTCACCTCGAAAGCACTTTATACCAATCATCTCACCCCAATATCTGATAAATGAAAAAAAATTGTCTGATTATTTCATTGAAGGACAAGTGTTTTATAGACCTGAATCATTGCCCGCTATCAATACATTCGTTCGGGGGCCCCCGTCGGTTCGGAAATGTATGTGTGGGCGGTCATGGCGATGACCAATTCAATGATGCCCTTATTATTTGCTCATTTCCTTTCAATGAATTCGAAAATTAAAAGATAACAAGCACATCAAACCATTTCTCTGAATTCTAGAGGTGCCTTTCTGAAGGCACTCTATGAGGTGGTATACTGCTCGTACTTCAGCAACGACAGTCAATGCCTCTGAAGCAATTCAGTCGAGTAACAGTGTACTGAATTCAGGGCACGATGCCCTCATAGCACAAGTACGAGTTCGAGTCCCTTCCGACACCCGAAATTTTTTCGTGAGTTTTTGACCTTGTGACTTGATTCAGTATGTCTTATAGGTAATCTCATCTCAGCGAAGTAATTCTAGAACGATGGAGACTTGCTCCTATCACATTTTCCTAATAGTGCCGATCAGAAAAAACCCTTGACTCTTTCCTTTTTGGAGTTCCACAAGTATGTGGTGGAATCACTTCAACTGACCTGAAATGAGGACGGTTCCGACCTCATTTTTTCTACCTTATGGAACTGAAAAACGTAGCTCGAACCCAGACTACCTCGGTGAAACCTAGTCATCTGGAGGGATCCATATATATGCGTTTCTCAGAGATGAAGAGAGGGTACGATGTGCTCCGAGATCAACACTGTCTTTCCCCTTTCAGTTATGAGAGCTTCAAATTGAGGGGATCTACTATGAACATCTTTAGAGGTGTTTTAATCAGAAATGGAGGTCCTGCAATGAAACAGGTTCATCAGAATGCTTTTCTCAAGGACAGTCCTTGTTCATAACAATTTAATCCCGCATGGCATCATGCGCCTTCCTCCGAGTTATCTCAAAGGACAGAACAATAAAATTCCACTTGCAGACAGCCCACGTGTGCTCATAAATAATTGTTTTATTGTTATTACTTCAATACATATGTGATACTTCTTGCATCGTTTGCCTACACCTTCTCAATTCTGTCTTGCTTGCCATGTGGATAGTTTCCCGATGATGTAAACGAAAGTATTACAGCCTCAACGGTATTATAGTAACACGGATTTTGCTCGTTAGGATCGACAAGGGTTTTTTTTTNTTTTTTTTTAGATAAAGAGGACTGGGAGCGATTAGCAGAACTAACAGCTGCTCCAACACCACTCACAGTCCATTAACATACACATCTTGCAGGTGGACCGCACGCCGGCTCCCGAAAAGAAGCATACTGCCAAGTTTAACTTGGTGTTTTGTTAACTGCTGTTATATCGCCACAGTACCAATGCGAAAATCTCACAAAATTGGTGGTTTATGAGCTTCGACCTTAGGAGGGGGAAACCGTCCGATGCCGAAGTTTGTCCACAAATCGCCGACCTTCTGAGACATTCTGCCAAGCTTTCTCGTAACTGCAGTTGGTTGAGGATTGTGGTTCTTCCCATAAAGTATAGAGTTACTCATTATCTGCGAGATTCTGAGATTATATGAAAAGTAATAGTGGCCTTTGTTATCTAATAAATGTCACCTGGTGATACCAGGCTCTGGAAATAGGCTGAGAGTTCGAGAGCTCCCGGTAGAAGTGAAATGCTGATCAGGTAGAATGCTTCACATATTTCAGTGTACACATACGTAGCTTCCTTTTCCAAGTACGCAATTCTGTGGAGCTCCTCGAGTGCAAAGCGCAACAGACCATTACGTTATACCCTCCACGTTTGATCAGTGATAGAAGTCTTCGACCAAAAGTTTTATTCGAACAAGAAATTTTATGTCAGTTGATTTGTTATCATTGTCAAAAGAAAAGAACTATCATATCAGTGAACCTGTCATTATTGAGTTTCATCACCTTGCCGTACCCTAAGATTACAGTTCGCTAGTACGAAGTGCACCAAATCTAAGCAAATTCCTCCACATGCCAAAGAACGAAACTTCGAAATACCCTAGGAATATCATATTAAACACACATCCAATCAGTACTGGTGAGGATAAAGTGTAGTCTATTCTTCTGCTTTTCTTACCTCCATGTCTTTCTCTCAATTTGGGAAACGATGTCCATAGGAAACGTTCTGCCGCTAAGGGAACACTGCAAAGGCATTGACATAAATTTCAAAGTTAGGGACAATAGCAAAGGTCTTTTTCTTCAAATAAAACTGGTGCTATAGAAAAACCCAAGACGCTTTGTAGCAACTACTGCCTTTCAAAAAACCTGAGCATCAAAAAAGTGAAAATGAAAAAATTGACCGATCTCCTCAGATGTGCTTACCACTCTTTTCAACGGCAAAAGTCTATGTAGAGGCGAACATATTTCCCTAGGAACTGACGTAATAAGGAATAAATCACGATATAGTCTGAACGGGGCGAAGTTAGTGTAAAGGCAAGTGGCCCATATCACACATGCACAGTCAAAGGTTCAAATCCTAAATCGATATCTGCCTAGGCCAACCAAGCCTTCCATCCCCCTGGGGTCAGTTAATTGGTACCAAAATCGTCTGGGAGTATAAGAGCACTGACTTGTACATCGACTGGCCACCGCAATTTATCCAAGAGGTCGAATACGCATCCAATTCGCCTCGCCAACAAGATTTTGAATGGATGTCGAAAGCATGTGCGTATCCCTCAAACGGCATAGATCAACGCACAAAGACTTTCTCTTTTCATTCTAAAAAAGTTAGGGCATTCCAATTTCCTCAATGGATGTTACTGATTGAAGAGAATTGTCAGGGATCCTGAAGAGAATACTGGAAGTAATGAATTGAGGGGTGGCGAAACTAGAGGTGTTTCTAATTGAATTCCTAGGGCAAATGACTGTAGTGTCTCGGCAATTACGGCATCCTTCAATTGAAAAGTCAAGTTTCAAAATTTAAATTTCACTTCATAGCATGTGACACGCCTTCTGCGTAGGTCAACTTGCATCCAATCGGGAGCACTCCAGAGCCTGAATGTGTGACAGAAGCGCAACATGTTGTTCGTGCGTTCGAGTGAAATGCTAATGAATGTCTTTTTNTTTTTCAGAAACTCGCGCTCTCCTTTGCGCTGCTTTTTTTTTGGATAAGCTCGGGCACTCTATTGAGGAGCTCAGTTTTGCTGACCGAACTTTACAGAAGTTACATTCGAGTGGGAAGATACGTAGTACGCAAAATTTATTTGAAGCCTAAAAAGTAAACTATTTAATATAAAGAATAAATTTTGCAGTAAGTATGTTCGTGTGCCGCACAAGGTTTTAAGGCGGAGCACTTCATCAAGTCGAACGGCCTAGCGTTTCGTCGCAATGGTCGTCGTCAGAAGACAGGGTTCCAAAGCTCACGTGGAGAAAACCCGCTCTCTGTCGCCACCGGTGAATGTCTGAGTGCAGGAACTGACTGAGGAGATCTGCCGATCCACAAGTCAGAGTTATTTTTGCCCCTATACAAAACAATCGAACCCGGAAGATTGGAAGGCTTGCTTGGTCGCTTCCAGTACTCGAGATTCGTTCACTGGACCATATGTGGGCTAGTGTGTCACCTCCTAGATTTTAATGTAAATAAGTTATCTATGTTTCGAAATGTTCCACTTATCGTACGACTGTTCCTATCTGAGAGCCCACCTTATGAATCCAATTCAAGATATCTTTATGGGGTGGAAACGATTTTCGTGATTGTTGCGTTGTTTCTCAGTACACACAGGAAAGCACTCACGTCTTCGATAAAAAAATCACTCAAAAAGGACAGTGCCGGAAGCCGATTAAAATTAAAAAAAAGTTATCGGCACAAAGAAGTCCCTTGCATCACGTCTTCTACTTTTAAGCACATCTTAGAGATAATGGTGTCAAGATGTTTCTAGAGATTGTCACGTCTCGCTCAAGTGTCATATGCCTCAGAAGAAAGTGCATGGGTGTCAGGGGTAAAGAAATGTCGAAAAAAACCAAAAAATTCCGGAATTTGCTAAACAGCGCCATTCTTGGA
Organism: Haemonchus placei; assembly: GCA_900617895.1. Classification (NCBI taxonomy): domain Eukaryota; kingdom Metazoa; phylum Nematoda; class Chromadorea; order Rhabditida; family Trichostrongylidae; genus Haemonchus; species Haemonchus placei. The sequence continues at coordinate 15,409 of UZAF01019865.1, read as the reverse complement.
CGCGTTCGCAGGTCTCTGACGGTGCCGGTCAATCTTTTACTGAAGTTGAATACGAAAGGTCATATCCATTTGAAAATAATGAAAGCTTATTCAACGAGCGAGACACGGCGCTTGATCATGATCGCCAACAATTTCGTTGCTCACTAGTTCTCACACAGTTCTGTTCTATCTTATCAGCTTCAGCGATATCATCGGTTTTTCGTTAGCAGCGCCAATTCGTCGGCTGGATTTGTTATTGTGATTTGTGGTCACAAAAAACCTCAAAAACCTCATGTACATATACTACATCGGGTGGTGGTCGCTGGATGCGCGTGTTATTTGGTGCTTTAATCCTTCTGATTTGAATAAGACAATCAGCAGATGATCTGAGATGCAGCGTTCTTAATTATAGAAGTTCTTGATCCGACTTGTTCACCGAGGAGACTGTCCCTGACCACGGCGATGATTTCCCCTTACGAGATGAGCCAAAAGTCACTCTAGTGACCCTCACGTGGTGCCTGCTGTCATGACTTCCGTACGACCTCTTTTGTGCACTGTCGCCTATTGCGGTCGATACACTGCATCACACGTGCAGAGCAACACAACGTTTTAGTGGACTGTCATTAAAACTCTGCACTAGGTCCTACCGCGCTTCTGCACTGCAGCCTGGAGCCTATAGCCTACGTACCGGCGGGCATGAAAAGATGGCCTACAGGAGACTGCTTCGGATTCGGTTAACCCTTCCGTCCCGGCTGGATACTTTCCTCGCTAACTCTACGTGCTATCGTCGTTCCGTCGTCTATTATTTGCCTTCACTATCCTGAGATATTCTACGAGGACGGATTACGCGCAACATACGTTGAGGGCCGACAAGGTGGCGTGGAGAACATCGCCTTTGTTCTCTAACAGTAACAATTGAGCCAATCCTTTTTTCTGAGGTCTTTGTACTATGAAATCATTGCTTGAATGGGGGAGACGAGCGTTAGGACCGATTTTGGGTAATCGATTTGCCGCACGCGGCTGTCGCGGACCACCATTATTACAGCTCTAGCGTTCTTCATACAGCTCAATCGATATGCGATCATTATTTTATGCATCATTCTACTATTAGTACTTTTGTTCCTGTATTTCTTACCTACCGCTGCATCCTGCTACATTCCTTCGCGCGCGACGCCACTCTCACCGCGACGCGACCATTTCGTTCCTAACGCACCACACCCCTTGAATTGTCTTTTAAATGAGCATCCCAGAATTTTCTCTCAGAAGATCGTTTCTATTGGAAACTAAAAGTCGATTACGGTCACAGATGAACACCAATATCCCTGGAAAAAAGACTCGAGACTGCAAAGCTTTATTTTTGCATTTTCTTCGATTTGCTAGCTTACACATAATTAAGTTGTGGCAAAAGAGCAAGGAATTCCTTGATTCTCCATGTTCCTAGCTGGAGATTCTTGTAATGTACATCAATGATAATATAAAAAGGAGTAGTCTATCGAAGAAGATAACGATGTCTTGAGACCCTAGTAAGATGAGAATGTCGAACATGCTAGGCAGAAATCAATGATCGTAATAAATAAAGTCTTAATATTCCACTTGTCTTCACCTAGGTAGACAATAATTGAGCCAGTATTCTCAAAAGCGTATCAGTTCTGGCACAAAGTAAATATAATAACAACAAGGATAATGAGCCTTGAAACCCGCTGCTTCACTTTGCATTTCCCGATCCCTTCCTTTTCTTCTTGAAATAAAGTGCTGTGTTCAGATTCCCGAGCGATTGTAACCTGTAAAATAAAATGAAACCAGCCGCTAGTATAAGATGATGGTCTATCGCTGCCAGCTCAAAGGCACAGTTCACGATAAAAATGGTTTCTGACATTATCCCACAGGATGAATTCGAGGACCCATACCATATCTGGCACTATTGGGTCGGGAAACAGCCCAGTTCGGGAGTTATAAANAGATTACGCGATCTGAACGAGTTGAACGGCATCGCGCCAAACGACATACACCCGCCCGTGGGTATCCTTGGACGAGTTTCACCGGCATTGTGGGGCTGTACCGATCACAAGCAAACCCATGTAAGAAGTACAAACAACTTTTCATGACCCATAGCGACAGTGAAAGACAGTTCTGTGCAGTTCTGGCTTGATGTAGTCAGCTCTTTGTGCAATTGAATAGCTGAGATCTCGTCCGAATACCCCTTCCATGTTATTTCCGTCATGGCAATCTCGTCCAACCTCCATTTTCCCTTCTTTTGAGGAGCCAGAGGAGCCATATTTTTCTCGAGATCGGCATTCGCTTTCTTCACTACCCATGAACTATTCCCAATCTATAATTCTGCTTTTTGAACAAAAACGAGTACCTCAAAATTAACGTGAACTGTGCCTTTAGCCACGTTCGAGGCCGTTACATGAGAAATTTTGTGTATTAAACAAATAAATGAATTTATAAAATCGAATGAAGGTTCAAGCTACCCTTCGACGTGAGTCTCTATCACGATTCTAATAGCTTTACTTTTAGACATCAACTTTACCGATCTCTTTTGCTTCATAACTCAATTTTAGAATAGATCCCTTCAAAATCTTTGTTTTTGCTTCCTTAGCGCCTTTGGTGTAACGTTACGAAAGTTCTTCTTCATATTGATGCATCTAAAAATCGGACTTAATGTTACCTGAGTTATATGGATATACTCGATCAAGTACGATTCACTTCAGAGCCTTACAAAGCTTATGAAGAGCGCCCGTCTTCACATATACTAAACGAATTTTACGGCATATTTTTCATGGTTGTCTTCCGGCCTCAATCATAGGTAACAAAATGGCACTATTTGTATACACGTCGAATTGCAGCGGCTGCTTTCTGTCTCCAGACCACGATTCTGGACTGGAACGTTTTCTTCTGACAGAATTCCGTCCGGATTGCAGCACTTTTTGCTTGGAAAGATGAACTCACGCGCATAGTTCAGAAGTACGAACACGAAATTCAGAAATGCTCACCTTGTCCGCCGATCATGATCGTGATTTGGATAGAAACTTTTCCTACGACTTTGTCCGCTCACTATTCGAGTCCTTCGAAAACCTTGGCCAAAATGACGTTTTTTCGTTGCATCAAACCTTCCCAGTGATCCATTCTTCCATGATGGCGGGAAGCTGCTTCCCTGAAAAGAACTCTCTAATATCAGAATGAAAAAGAAGGATCTACCGTCTCCAGAGAGAAATGGCTTCCAATTAAGCCATGACACAGTTTTACATTTGACTCTTCCTACCGGTTTATCTCAACACTTCCTTTTTTCTCTTAATTCCGAGCATTAACAGCAGCCCAAAACAGGCAAGAACAGTTAAAGGTTTAGTGGTAGCATGCGGTAGTAAAATCAGCTATGGATCAGGGAGCTGGATACTGCAGCATAAAGTTCTAGCCGACTTGATGACGCAAGTAAATAAACTAGATAGATCGAAAGCGACCATATGTGATGCTGTTCTTCCATCAAACTTTCGATGNTGATCCATTCTTCCATGATGGCGGGAAGTTGCTTCCCTGAAAAGAACTCTTTATTATCAAAACAAAGAGAAGGATCAACCGTCTCCAGAAGCCATGGTACTGTTTCCCATTTGACTCTTCCTATCGGTTTATCTCAACACTTCCCTTTTTGTCTTCCTTTAGAGCATCAACAGCAGCCCGAAACAGACAAGAACAGTTATAAGGTTTAGTGGTAGCATGCGGTAGTTAAATAAGTTATGGATCAGGGAGCTGGTTGTTGCAGCATAAAGTTCTAGCCGGCTTGATGACGCAATTAAATAAAATGGATAGATCGAATGCGACCATACCGCGATGCTATTCCGTCATCAAACTTTCGATGCCCGTTTCATTACTGGCTGTTCTCCCGAGCCGTCAACGCCAGGGTGTAATTCAAGCGATCAGAGCATGAAGGGGTCCCGCAACTTATACGAACTACCATTGAATTGCGAATATTAGTGCCACCATCACACCTTACAATGCTCCGCAACTCTGAACAGATGAAAGGTTTGATTAGCCTGGGTAAGTACCGGTATACGGAACGTGCGTGTCTGATAGGGCACCACTTGCCACCACCTCCGCCAACAACTTTGAACGGAAGGCGAGGTGCATCCCAAAAAGCGGGATTGAATAGCACAAAAAGGGATTTTGCCATTCACTACAAGGTTCAATAGCAAGCTAATGCCGAATACTACAATTTTCATAGTAACATGCGATAGCACGTCCTCAATTCTATATTCTTTATCAGCCCAACTGAAAGACTGAAAACCTACTCGTTTTTCGGAAGATATTTGATTTGCGGTAGTTCCATACTTCATGGTAAGATGCCGCGATAGATTCCGCTCCTTTGGTAGGTATGTGGTAGCTAAAAATGACTATTTTGCCTTTCTTTACTAATGTAACCAATTGATTTCTGGTAAAATGATTATAACCTGATAATTGGAGATAGGATTTAGCGGTAAGACGAAGGAATCTTTGGAATGCCCGGCCAGATGTGATTATTCCGGTAGAAAGCTGACAAAGGGGGTAGTGGTCAACAATTGGTTAGACCGCTTTTTTACAGGGGATACTAGCCTTAGCAGTAACGCAAGCATGGTTTCATAGCTTGGGTACAGACTAGGCCAACGCGATAAGAGAATGACGCCCTCAGCCTTCACTCAGACAATAATCTTGAGGTACTTTTTAGTTGAAAAGCGGAAGTATAGATTGGTTATAGTTCATTGGTGGTGAAAAAAAGCGAGAGAATACGCCGATTTGAGAAAAATATGGCTCCTCAAAAGTAGGGGAAATAGAGGTTGGACGAGATTGCCATGACGGAAATAACACTGAAGGTATATTCAGACGAGATTTAGTTATTGCAATTGCACAGAGAGCTGACTATATCAAGCCAGAACTGTACAGAACTGCCTTTTACCGTCGCTATGGGTCATGAAAAGTTGTTTGTACTTCCTACATGGGTTTCCTTGTGATCGGTGCAGCCTCTGCAATGTGAAACTCGTCCAAGGATACACACGGGCCAATGTTTGAGCCTTCATAACGCTCTAGCTAGACCATTTTCCGCCCTAATAGTGCCACATATGGTATACGCGGGGGCCTCAAATTCATCCTGTGATGGAATCTCAGAGAAGATTTTTATCGCTTTGGTCCAGGTTGTACAACGGGTTCCCGGATTACTCCACAATGTGCTCCTGGATTATTGCTCCTTCTGATTACCATATGCTCCGCCCTCTCAAGCACTCCCTTGTTCGAAAGGTTGAGTCCCGTCCGAGACTGAAGTTTTGTCCATAAATCGACAACCTTGTGAGAATTTCGCTTCGAGTACTGCGGCGTTAAAACAGCAGGTAAAAAACATAGCATTATTATTTATCTCATCAGGAAATTATCCTTTTATTGCAGAGCATAATGAATACTAAAAGATATAATAGCTTACCCTGCCGGTTGACCGGTCGGATGAATTTTGCTCGACGTGATTCCGTTTTTCTTTTCTGAAATACGATATTTCAGAGGTTTATGATATTTCCGTCCTAACCGAAATAGACCACTATACATCTCATCCAGCGATTAACGAATTACAGCAAACCTTTTGACGAACTATGTCGTTAGGACGTCGAGGGAAATATCGTTGTGAGGCATTGTCTACCAATCGAAACGTCTTTGCTTGGCCTTCTCCTCTGGCAGAATGTACAAATTTGAGAGGGTGCCTTTTATCAATCGAGGAACCTCCGTTGATTTTATTACCTGGAATCGATAAGCTTTTCCAGCTTGGGAAGGTTGGTAAAGGCCGTGCCTTCAGGGGTGGGTCACCTGTTGCGGAGAAAATAGGATTTTGTTCGAAAAAAAAAACATTTCTATTATAGGGATCAGTAAGTCGTTCGCTGCTGGAGCAAGCATCTCCAAAAATCCCTAAGTTTCTGAGAGTGGCTGAATCGGGTCACGACAACAAAAAAGGATCAGTCCAGGAAACAGATTGGCACCAAAATCTGCTTACTATAAAGTCGGGCAAAGCTGGGACTCCCTACAAACGAGATTGTCGTTGTCAGTACTTTTCGCTTTCTGGATTACGCAAATGTGAGCTTTTCTTTTTTTGAAAACCTGTTTTTTCATCAAATCTGTGCTCCTAGACTGTAGGGGGCCTACTGTCTTATGGTGGTTGGTGGCAAGTCATTGAATCGTGAAAAGCTAAGGAGGCCTTTGCGAGTCTTTGGCTTTGCTGCGAGTGGTAGCAGTCTTAAAGCATCATAGCGGGCCCATTTACTATCTTGCCCTTTCCACCTGCGCAAACCTGGAGTGGACAGTGTTCATTGGATGGTTAGGGAATGTTCTACGCACCCATGACTTCAGGAATTCACAACCTAGCGTGGCAGCCATTGTCAGAGTTATGGTGCGCAGATCTGGTACTCCAGGAATGAGTGTGCTCGTCATTTTGTCATTTCCATCAACTCAAGAAAGGACGACCGAGGCGTCGACAGTGTCCCGGTATTTATATCCAGGCAAGAAGATCGAATGGACGAGTTTTACCAGCGATCTCCCTGAAGAGATCCCAGGAGATCCTCTCAATAAGTTATCATTCGGAACTCATTCAAACATGGAGATTTCCAAAGCAGCTTGTAAGGAATAACGGAAAAGAGTTTTTGCACTTACTTCCACATCGCATGCAAAATCTCTGAACTTGATCCAGCTCAGCTATTCCTTCCTTTATTTGGACAGCATAAACGTCTTTACAAGGAAGTGGTGCGGAAGAACTAGTATCCGATGTGAACTGACATTTACTTGTTTGACGATTGAAGTAAGCAACCTGAACAGCAATAATTTGAGTCATTTCTCCCTGATAATCGATATTCTTTCCATATGTGATTGAATTCAGCTAGAATACGCTAGGAGCATACCAAATATAGCGCATTCACCTTGAATTCCAGCGTTGTTAACATTTTGGAGATTCGAAATTGAATCGCAATATGGATGAAAGGCTGTTCGGTAGCAATTCCCCAACAATGTTCCACAGAGACGTTTTGCCTCAGCCATATTAGGGTTTTTCAGGCTCATCATTCTAATTTAATCAAGTTTTTTTACATGCTAACCCTTCCCTTTCTAACAGTGATACCCATACAGTGCTTGATAGTTCTTTTGGTAAACCAACTGTCACGACAATATGACGCAAGTGAAAATTGTAAGTAGAAGTAGGAGCATCAGCAATGACGGCTTTCACGAGCAAGTTCGAAAGTAACTTTGGGATGTTGTACAGTGGTGGCGATTTCTTGTAAAAATGTGGAGACAAAGTGTCGTAGCCAAGAAGTCGAGAGCCCTTCGGGTCTGTGAACGCCCTGGTTTTGGGAAAAAAGCGAAATGATTGAGAAGAACTGGACAAGATTCCGCTTCCGCCTGAATCCTTTGTAGGCTGGCATAACTACTGGTTTTCTCCCTCTTACGGCGATAACAAGCGGTCTTCTATACAGCAAGATGCTACCGTATCCGAATGTACGAAGGTTTCCATATGACTAAGTGGATTTGGAATGCTCAGAGATACAGTTTGCTAGACCTTAATTATTCCATTCTCAGAGTGACTTCACCTAGGTTCCATGCTCTGCACCCAGTCAGTATAATGCTTGTATCCTCGAGTCGATGTATTGGGCTCACTGCTTCTGAAGGCACGGCCTACTAAGAGCGCATGAATAAAAACTGATTGATATGGCTTCGGCGGTAGTTTCAAACCCAATAATACTCTCTTTTCATTCACTCGATGGCATTCGACTCGATGGCATTCGTCACTCAGTGGAAAAGCTGCAGCACTAAGAGGGCCCAGTTGTGGAAGTGTCTTCGCCAAACGTTTGTAAAGGGCACTCATCGAGCTGATCCATTAACCTAGCTTGATCAGAAGGATCAGTTAACACATGTTGAACGAGCCTACCTACTGGAATACGTATGACTTAGGGTTCGGACCTATCTACCTAGATGGCGTCAAAAGCTGACCTTATATTTGAGCTCTGACAAAAAAATGCTGTCCCCCCCCCCTATCGTACGTTTCCTCTTTTGCATTTCCCTTTTTCTCTCCTTGTGAGAGATGAAACTCGAAATGCCGTTATAAAAGACTTACATCACATTTCTTCCGGTGACAATGAGTAGCACACTGTGCTGCATTTTTGGCCATCGTAGTATCCGTCAAATAGATGGCTACCGCCTCCACAAGATTGGCTCCATCGAGAATATCCACCCGAGTATTGCAGCCTAATAAAGCCATAAATCAGATGTAAATGTTTGCAAGTATTTTTCCTTGATCCTATATTTTTTGTTCCTCAACTAGTATGATCTTTCACAGGCTTTGATAGAAGACTTGGGTGATTACTTTTTTTCTGGTGGAGCCAGGATCCACAGAGAAGCCATCTACAGTAATTCGGCAGTTCGTTGTGAAGGAATCACTTACCTTTTTGATCCTGCAGTGACATTCGAAACAGCGGTACCAAGTAAAGCAGTAACCTGAGTATCATCTGAAATTAACGTACTCAGTAGCATGTCACTTGAATAGATAATAAAGAGAAAGTTATGGCTCAAATCGATTCTAGAATCAATGATAGAAGTCAAATTCTGAATGCCTAGAAGAAAAGAAACAAAAACTTTCTGTGTTTCTGTTGTTTTTACTCTGTTCCTATGCATTCAGATACTCTTGGTTTGGATACTGTAAGCTTGGGACCCTTTTCATGTCAGCTAGGAAAGTTTTTGAAAAGTGGCTATGTTTTGGATCACCAAGACTCACAACTAATCGATTCCCATTCAAAGGCCCAGTTCACGATAATTTTGAGGTACCCGTTTTTATTCGAAAACCGGAAGTATAGATTGGAAATAGTTCATCGGTAGTGAAGAAAGCGAGAGAATTTGCCGATCCCGAAAGAAATATGGCTCCTCAAAAGTTAGGGGAACAGAGATTGGACGAGATTGCCATGACGGAAATACTGAAGTGGTATTCGGATGAGATTCTAGTTATTGCAATTGCGCAAAGAGCTGACTACAGCGAGCCAGAACTGTACAGAACTGTCTTTCACTGGGCTATGGGTCATTGCAAGTTGTTTGAACTTCCTACGTGGGTTCCCTTGTGATCGGTGCAGCCTCACCAATGCCAGTGAAACTCGTCCGAGAATGAACACGGGCCAATATTTGAGCTTTTATTGCTCCCTATCTGTGCCGTTTCCCGACCTAACAGTGTTAATATGGTATACGCGGGGGCCTCAAATTCATCCTGTGGGGGGACCTCAGAAACCATTTTTATCGTGAACTGTGCCTTTAATGTAGAATTTCACTAGAGTTTCATGTTCCGAGAACAAGCAGCCAATTGGAATTTTTTGGGCCCTAGTAGATATTGTTACTGGCGAACCGCACTTTATTCTCAGTTGCCCCAGCACTCAGATTTTGGCAGCGACGAGTTTGGATTCTGATCTTTTAGGAATATTCAGGACTCTTCCATCGTTATATAACTATGATTTCTCTCAGGTCAGTTGAATAGATATGATAGAATATAGAAAAATACGTCTTACAGGACGTCAAAAAAGCTCGCGGTGCCTGATACTTCTCAGAAAGTAGGTTCAAACTCAAATTATTTGCGATGTAAGACTATAAATATAATGTAACTTGAATTTTACAACTACAGAACTGAATGATGAATTCTTCATGGAACGGCGAGTTCCTCGTCGTGAAGTTATGGTAGAGCTCACGAAGCATTCCTACGTAGATATTGAGTGGGAACAACCTAGTTGTACAGGCCTTCGATTACCGCTGCTGTCTCGACGCTATCAAAAGCTTTCTTCAAATCGGCGAACGTAAGACATTACGGCATTTTACAGTCTCGCGATACTTCAATGAGTCTTGTAAGGTTCTAACACCTCACAAACGACAGGGTGAGGTGGTAGAATTGAATGGGTTAGGGTAGAGGCAAAATAAGAGGAATCAACTGTAGGTGCATGTTGGCGTAGATGTAAATGTGGCTTGGGTGAATAGAATGCAACAATGGTTACATCGGACTCGGTGTACCTACATACACGATGACAAGGATGACCTCGGAAACCATTGTGTGTAAGCGTTCCATCTAGGTAAGAAGCAGTTCCTATCACTCAGGGAAAAAAAGAAAACAAGAAAATGATGCTAATCAGTGAGACAACCATTGTAGATTCCAGTTGAAAAGAAACGATTACATTATGCTCGAAGGTTTTCCATAACTGACAGAAAGACGCAGATGAAGCAGTCCACGGAAGTCGTTGGATGAAGTAGCGGCCCCTATGTTCGCCTTCAGAAGTCGTCCACACTGGGAAACTAGGAACAAGTAATCCTTCTGTGAAGGTAGGGATAGTACAGCCTATCTACTGAATTACTACAATATGGACTTCGCTCAAGATAGGCATCACCCTGAAATCTAGACGACCCGTTTACAGATTCTGACGGACGTTTTCAAAAGCAGTTACAGTATGCTCTTCTGTGGAACACTTCTGGCAGGGTACAGCGGAACTTACAGTTAGCATTTCCGAAGCTGTTCCCAATACTAGTAATTTGGTGCACAAAATGAATACAGCTAGGCAGAGATTTGTATAACGATCCGAAAGGAAATAGAATGTACATCAACGTTGGAAATTATTACAACAAAATTAAATAAAGCGTTTAGGAAAGAAAAGAAAGGAGAGAGGGAAAGAAGCGGTTCCGTAGATAATGAATTCATGATATGATTACGAGTTCTTGAGTAGAAAAACGCTATGGAATGTCAACTAAGGCAAGCTAAGTTTTCTATAGATGAACGTATTTCAGGTGGATTACTGAGTCCAAGTTTTATTTTTTGATTAAAAAAAAACTGTGCTGCAGAACTCTTCCCTGACGGCTATTGACCTGTGATATTTGTATACTGGATGTTGGGAAAGTATCCGCCTATTGTGAATGCAGTGGGTATACCAAATTTAATTTTACACGCAGTCATCCTTAACAAATTATACATTTTCTAAAAGTTATTACTCCAAGTACGTCAAAGGCACAGTTCAGGTCTCAGGTACCCATTTAAAGTTGAGAAGAAGAGGTGTCTATGTAACGTATTGCATTGGTGGCGAAGACAGTGAGAGAATCACCTTACTCCGCGGAAAATAAGTTGTACGAGAAAGGCCAGTACAACAAGTTAATATTGTCTAAAACTGCCTTCCACAGTTGCCCTAGGTCATTACAAGTTGTTTGAACTTCCAACATGGAAGTGTCTAGAGGTAGTGCACCCTCTACAAAGCCGTTGAAACTCGTCCAACAGGGGTGTGGCATCCACACGATACAACGCCTGGCTCCGCATTATGCACTATTGAAGACGTTTCTCGTACTGACATCGGCACAAATGGTATCAGGAGAGGCCTCGAATTCATCCTGTGGGGGAATTTCAGCAATGATTTTCGTGAATTGTGCCTTTAAATCAGAATCCCTCAGGGCTCTGTTTGTGAAAAGCCATTGTAAAGAAGAAGCTTTGTCGAGGGCATTCTCGACACCTCATGATTTTCTCCTACAGCGGAAGCCAGAGTACAGCCCAATCAGCATAAAAGATATACTATATTTACAGAGATGATGCCTTTCAGAAAGCACAGTGTTTGACTGGATTGCGGAATTCAGACAAGAAGATATCACTCTTGAAGATCGACATAAGCAGGGAACACCATTTTCAAATCATAAGAACAATCCAGAATGTTGACTTAAATGAATCAGGATAAAACTACCTATTCGTAAGAAAAGGCTCGTGCGATCAAATGTGACTATTCACAACCATTCAGTTTGGGTGAGGCCTGATTTGGTAGCCGCCTCAGTGTTCATGAGAAACGAGAGCAGCTTGCTGGACCGCGAGGGGTTCATTGCTTGAACGAAACGAAAATCAGCTTTTTCTGAAACGCATCGTAATGGGGTTGAGAAGTGGATTGTGTACGACAAGGTAGAGTGAAAACAATCACGGAGTAATCCCAGTGAACCGCCATCAACACTTAGCGTGTCGCTGAGGACCAGAAAGGGGTTACCTATTAAAAGCTGATACTGCGAGGCCAAACGATCACTATGGAAGGTACTGAACTCAGCTGGACCATTCGAAGGCAACAACAGGAACAGAAGCACCTAGAATGAGCCATTCGTATGGGTGTGGCCTTTCAACAGGGCTGCACGTAACTGTGACCACTCGTCAAATTTTACTAGAGTTCAAATTTGACGTCGCACGCGTACCCCATATAGCTCGAAGATAGCACCATCAAACCCTCATTCGTTCCGATTTCTGTGAAATTCTTCGTGAAAGGGGAATCGTTTCATTTTCTGGACGACAGTAAAATTTGCATAGTTTCGCGATTATAAGTCTTGAGCCTCCAACGAAAAGAGGACAGTGAAACTTCTAGAAAAATGGCGAATCATTACAAAGCGAAATGGAGTATACAGTGCCTAATGAAAGGATTTGTTCCTTGGGAACTTTTACTGAAGTCCTTAGAAAGCGATGATTTCATCTCAAAACTAGACGGAACCTTTTTCATCGTGGAAATCGGCGAAAAATTGTACATCCAATAGTTATTGGTAATTATCGAAGGGAGGAGGTGGCATAGTGACAAAAGGCGCACCACACGCGTATGGTCCACGGATCAAATGCCGGTGGATAACTGCCCAGTTCAACCAAGGCTTCCATAACTCTGCAGTCATCCGCTTGCCTGTCTTCCTCTGGCTCTGTACTCTTACCAAAATTTTAACACTTTACTCCATGGGGAATGAGTAATGAGATTGCCGGTCGAACACTTATTTCGTGCACTTTCCGTCCACAGTGGACGGATCCCACCTTACACGTACCACTATCATTCCCATCCTGCCGCCGGCACTCCTACCAGTTTTGAACTCTCTGGGTAAAAGGAACTCGAGAACAAATTCATGGATTTTTGGTCAAACACACCTACCCACAAACCAGCAGGCACACCTAGCGTGTTATATAAGATTATAGGGATTGTAGTAATTAACTTGTTCAACATCTACATATTTCATTCCCTCGTATTAAGCCTTTCAACGCTGGAGGAAAGAATGCAGGGGTCAAGAAACCTAAATTAGCTTAAGTTCCTTCTTCGTTCCTTAGTTCCAAAGGATTGCCTGAAGGTTCTCATTTCAGGAGTTCCTAGGACCTTCCTTTACTCTATGAAAACTAGTCTGTATAAGCACACAACTTGAACTTTGGTCCATCAATTGAGACGGAAAAATCGGCAGATTATAAAGTCGAAAAGCGCAATGTTAAGCTGACATTTTGATGTGCCATCAAGGGCACACCGTCTTTCAGGCGTTTCAGTTCTTTTTTAAATGCACTCGACTGTACTATGAGCTAAATTTGCTTGTCGACTTGGTAGTTTGTCGTTTTGTGAGGCCGTAAGTCTGAAAGTTCGTCGGTTTTTATGTCTTTCCTACACAAATTAACAATAGCGAAAAAAGAGGTCAACGAAAAAACTGACCATTTCGGTTAGGTTACTGTAACGTGATGTTATAATTGAGATACAATTTTCTCATCAGAATTCTCTTTCTGTCATAAGATACTAGTAAAAATTGAAAAGTAAAAACGTCTTTCTCCAAAAACACTAGCCTTAAAGGACGAGCTGTGGACATTACCAACTTCGGAAAAGTTACAGAAGTAAAAGCCAAAAGAAAGGCAGTGAGTTCAACACTTCTATGTGAGCAGGTCCAAATTTAGAAGAAGGCCATCTAGTATGGAAGAAAATGAGTATGACCGATACAACCTAGACTCTTCATGTATCAATTTTCAACATTCTGGATAATAACTGGAACCATCTTGCTTTATGGCTCCTTAGAAGAAATTCTTGAACAAGACGAGATGATGACGCCCACATACACTTGTGGAGATCCGGGAAACCCCCAGCCCGTGGACATGATTGTGCACCACTTGCCGCTACACCATCTCTACCCTCCCCTTCAGAAGATGTCATAACAGCTTAGTAATTATCTTTAATATCCAATAATGATGGAAGAAAAACTCAGATTACAGAGACGTATGCTCATAAAAGTACTGTGCTTCAGTAGAGGTTGGTCCCCTTGTGGCAAAATATTTGAGTGAAGGGACAACAGAAAAATCAACGACCTCAGTAAAATAAATGTTCCACCAGTAAATCTATATCGAAATGGAAAATAGGAATGCACGGATCTTTTTCCAGAAGAAGTTGGGTAGAGAAGAAGAAAGGAGAGGGTACTGATCGTAAAAAATGCAATGCTCACCTCTCAGATGGTCTTTCCCTTTTCGAAGTAACTGCCAAGTGCGAATACTATGATTTGAGTAGCCCAACGGGAGCTCTGGTGCTCGAGTGTGGTGGGGAGTGGTGAGAGGTATTCAAAACTTGATTTTGCTGAAAGAACATTTTAATGAGTATAAACATGGCTGATTGTTAACACAATGATGGACAAATGAATGGACAGATCGCATAGATAGGTCCTTAGTAAACATGTGTTTACAATAAACAGGTAAACAATAGGACATGCCAACTCGGATTACATTTAGAATTCAAAAATTAAATCAAGAATACAATAGAGATAGAAACTACAGAGAGGCAGAAAAGTGGGAAAAACTCCATCTTCAAGGGTAAAATCATATTCATGCGAAGATTATCCCTGTTTTTTTCAGGAAGTTCGGGAGATATACTCTTTTTACTTCAAATAAGTTTTGGGATGCGCCTCTTATTCGACTTCCACTGGCATATTGAATACTCATGTGGCTTATACAATGAACTGATGTGACTGGCCGGTGAACAAGACAGATCTTTTAACATCCCAAAAAAGTCTGGTACCGATTACCCGATTCCGGAGGGATGGAGGACTTGGTTGCTTTGGGCGGATATCGGTCCGGGATTCGAACTCGTGACTGCATTCATATGTGTTGCGACAGTGCGGCACTATGTAGTCACTAGACCATCCCTGCCCAGTTTTTCTAATAGTTATTGAATCGCTTTGAATCTAAAATGAACCTGGCAGTTTTTGTGTTTAAATCGAGTTTCAATTTTATTGCTTTTATTTCACCATATCTATCCAAAGATCTTCTCAAAAGTGGGCACCCAATGGTTTTCGGAGATGTCGAATGCGAGAACCTGTCCCTATGATTTCTCTTATTTTTAAGTAAGCTCGTAATTCTCATCGTAAAAAATAAGCCACCCTCATGACTTTTTTGAATAAGCATGTCATTTTCTCGATGAACTCGTAGGAAGGGCAAGGTGAGGGTAAAATCGTTTTTTTTTTGTTTGCGGCGAAGGTAAAACTTACGCAAAAACGTCCTTCAATCCTGCTTCCTATGAACTGGTTTTAAATGTTGCAATGCACTGTTTCGGATCATTTATTTGGAACACCGGTTTTTGGCAGTTTATGAACCGAAAAACGATACGATTTTGACAGCGATTAGTGTTTTTTTTTTCAG
>UZAF01019864.1:0-21209 GCA_900617895.1 Haemonchus placei | reverse complement strand
TTCCTCCTATCTTTTTTATTTTTTTACTCATATACTGGTGCTCCTTTTCTTGGAGAACCAAGAAATTGTAATCAAATGGAGTAGAAAATGGTCTTGCCTTCTATTTTGTCTTTTTTTTTAAGAGCTCCAAGACATTCCCGTCGGGGGCAAGTAAATGCTATCTGGTCTTCGCCAGAGCTCAGAGGGTTCTCCCCGATGGAGAGCAAGAACTCTTTATTTCGACCTTTTTCTGGCTCAAGACAATCTTTGTCTTTCTGTTCTTCATATTTAATGCCTGAAGTTTTTAGTAGTAATAGATTGAAAAAGCTCTTCAAAGGTTCGGGTACGGGAAAGGCAGAATTTTTGAGAAGTTTCCCCTCCCTCGAGATTATCTCCTACTTTTGACACCTTTGTAGTGAAGAAAACTAGGGAATCCTCGGCTTCCCCTCCCTCGAGATTATCTCCTACTTTTGACACCTTTGTAGTGAGGAAAAGTAGGGAAATCCTCGTCGGGCACATATTTCCGGCCTATTTACCCACCATATCCGTAGAAGGCTGAAAGAGTTGCGACGACGTACTTTTAATCCGATTCTGACACGATGTTCCAACTGCATGCTGCATGCATTCGCTCCGTTCATCACCAACCAACTCTTCCCTCTCCGAGAAATCCTCTTTAACGCTATTCAGACACTTCAATCACCAAGTGAATTCGTTTAGTTCAACTGCACTTAGTCCACCATTCACCTCCATTGCGTTCTTTTTCTTTTTCTTTTCTTCTCTCCTCCCCTTCCTCTCGCGGCGAATCCGTAGAATTTTGCAGAGAATTTGCACTTTCATATTTTAATGTTTTTTCTATGAAAATCGTGAATTGATGCATGATGGCGTCAAAATGAACATCGGCACCTGGTTCATCCCTGACGTTGGATTCCAACATCTCGTTTCACCTTTTCTCTCTACAAACTGACCTCACACTAATGTATTTACCTCTGCTGTAATGATCCAAAGATGAAGTTTTTGGTGCCAATTAAGCTCGTTTTGGGATGTGCCCCGCACTCGACTCCCAAACAGAATCGTAGTGGCCTTTAAATGCGTATTTGGCCTACAAAATGTCTTGAGGAGGCCGGCTCATGTAAAAGGCAGGGTTTTTACCCTGCCAAACGAGTCCCTTACCAATTAAACGACCCTAGTGCTGTAGAGGGTTTGATTTGCCCAGGCCTGTAACAGTGAAGCATTTGATCCTCGAACCATGTGTGTGATAGTGCTCCCCATGCTACAACACTACCTCTGCCCAGTAATTTAGAATAGCAATTACTATTTACATAACTGACATACCTTTCAAATTTATTGCTGCGGAAGCAAACACGTTACTTTATGAAAGCCCTCCAGCACATCTATCTACTAAGTGCTCACAAAAAACTAAAATGAGCAGCAGGCCATTTCGCAGTAATCCTCTGGAGACTAGACAGACTAAAAAGAAACTTTGAGCTGTCAACTTTGCCGCTTGAAGAAACGATGTAAGTTGCTGAGCTATTGTCAAGTCGTCCCTTCCGTTTAGTACAAAGGGACACTGCAAGCAGTCTTGCAAGACTCGGAGCTGATTCTGGTCGAAGGTTTTTTTCCTCTAGTTTTGTCTGCTGATCAGTGCCTCATTGAAATTCGTTCTTCACATTGAATGGCACCTGAAACTTTAATTGAGCGTTTTAAAGGGAATTATCAACCTATTTAGTCACTAGGACCATCTCCGCACTATAATATGCCTTCAGAATTCAGTATAGGAGATGACCGTTAATCATAGGCTCGTAAAATCAATACCTATTCTAGACTGCACCCTTCAGGGGAGTGTATGAAAGTGCAGGAGCTGCTGATTTTACCAATGCGTGGACTATTTTCACACTTTCATTCCGAACGATCGTTAAAATCGAGGCTTATCCCAGGTGGAGCAACCAGAGAGGTAGCAAAAATGTGGCACCGATCCAAATTCTTACTGTAGTCCCACTATTCTACCGTTGATGTGTTTTATTTATACTTTGTGAGGCCTTATTTCTTTGAAAAACGTTCTCTCGAATGCCCGTCTTGTAAATCATCTCAGAAATTGGTCAATATGTATTATTTGAATTATAGGATGGCGGATGAGGACGCGTACAGTGATTACTTCCTCGATTACAAAGCCAGTGAGTTGTTGTTTACGGTTGTTTTTGTTTATTCTTTTGGAATGTTTCAAATTTCCTCTTACTGTGACCATCCATTGATCATGGCCGAATAGTCGGCCGTACCGACCATGCCGTTTTCTATCCGCCATCTTATCGCTCTTGTCGATCGCTCTATCCCTTAATTGGGTGTTTTAGAGCAATTTCTCGTTCTTCTTACTTCTCCTTACTGCTTACTCTACTGTTCCTTACCCTTAAAACGTCTGGATACTTTAGTGAACCTCCTCCATTCTCTGATTATAGGAAGAAAATCATCGGTGTTAGGTACGATTTTTTGAATTTTTACGAATAATTTAGGCTTTTTTCTCGTTTCGAAGCATATTTCTTACCTGAGTGAGCACTTTACGGTCGTTTTCCATGATAAGTGGGTGTATCGTATAGTAATCACCAATCTTATGTGATATTTGTGTATTTATGGCTGGATCACTGATTAGCGTCTACGATAAATCACTCGCCACCTTGACAATGTTTATGCGATCGGCCGAATGGGGTTTACACTATGATCACCGCATTTCTTGAGTATCCCATGGGAACACAAAACTCCCTCCCGTTTAATTGGAAGATCATAATGTAAACGAATGGGGTAGTAAACATAGCATTTCATTCTACGTCTTCGTCACATTTCGGCACTCGTTCGTTGTTTATTAGTTAGTTTTTGTTGTGTACTTCTCTAAATCACTACAAATTTATGTCTAATGCCATTGCATACAAACTTAAGCCCTCTTTGGTGCTACTTGATAAGTTGTTGATGGGGTACTTGTCGGATATTGGACTCTATATTGGATTAGTGGCTATGATTACTAGGGATACCGTTGTATTGATGAAGTTGTTTTTATTTACAAGTTGTGCAGTAGCATCGGCACCTATTCATCAACCTACACTACCCAGCTCTTTTCTTCGAAAAATAAATCATTCAACTATCCACAGGATCTCTTTCTTATTGGCTGAGATATAGGGTAGTTTGCTGATGTTTCATTACTCACGAATAGCTGAAAGGGCACACGCGACTGCCATTACGTTGGGTCAGTTGTCTCAGCAATAGCAACACCCACTTGAAATCTACCTATGTTTATGACCCATTTGTCAGACGTCTTGAGGAGGAGTTATGAACCTGAGAAGCGTTTTTCTTGGCGGGGACGCTGCTTTCCAGAGCGTGACTTTAGTGTGAAGAAAACAAATTTTCAGTAATTGAATGAGTAAATTCTTTTTTTGCCCTTGAGGTTGTTTAGTGGGACCTTTATTTTTGTTTACGTTTCTAATGAATCCCAATTTCGAGAAGTTTTTTCCGATTACAGCCAAATTACTGAATTATTTAAATTGAAATTATTTCGAAATAACAAAATCAATATTAAATTACACAACTGAGCCGAATAATGGGAGTCTACTACAGTCTACTACCTATAGAATCTGGAGTAGTACAGTATCTATAAATGCACAGTTCTGAGGGAATGGGAAATCTCCCTCTGGGATGAATCTGTGGCCTGCCCGTATAGAAAATGTGGTGCTCTGAGATCGGAAAACGGCCAAGATGGGGGCATTAGAAGTACTGAAAGATTGTATNAGCGGACGAGAATCATCGGCATGTAGAGGCATCACCTCACCGAACCACATTACATAAAGGCTTCATAGTTTCATGTATTCATAATCTATATACTTTCCTTTAATACACTTGTAAACTTCTTCAAAACTTTGCCCATGCTTTAACAGAGCTG
The DNA here is from genome assembly GCA_900617895.1 of Haemonchus placei. Taxonomy (NCBI): domain Eukaryota; kingdom Metazoa; phylum Nematoda; class Chromadorea; order Rhabditida; family Trichostrongylidae; genus Haemonchus; species Haemonchus placei. The sequence goes on along the minus strand of UZAF01019864.1, from coordinate 17,311 downwards.
TATTACAACCTTAAAATTGATAAATAGTAGGTAGTAGGGGTTTGGAACTTTCAAGTGTTTCTTCATGTTTGACTAAACTCTGAGAGCACGGCGCAAACTGAAAGTGGCGACTAGTACAGGTCCACTTATACACATATCTTCATAGGTGGAGGTCCTGCAAGTATGATCAAAGTAATAACAAGCACATTTAGTATATTGGAATTCCCGTTTCAATCGCTTTCTAACAGCTTTTTTTTCAAAAATCTCTTTATTAGTACGTTCCCGTTGCAAAAAGAGGTGGTACATGTGTAGCTGTTTTTTCTCGTTCAAAATACTCGACAATGTAGCAGGATATTGTATTTCAATGGATTCCGTTAAGTACACCTGACAAAAGGTCAGTGTAAACGACAAGGGGCTGGAATCTGTTCCGGCGCAGTTGCTGGAATTATCCCAGCAGGGAGTGGAAACACATCGATCTTGTGCCAACGAATTTTACTCGGTGGGGTGAGCTTTGATCAACCTGTTTGTGGTAGGCGCCTCACAATCCCCTTCTATTCAGAATCGTAGTAATGTTTGAATGCGTATCCGGCCTATACAATGACTTGTAGCCGACCGACGGGCAAACAGCGCTTCTATCCTCCCAAGTGAGTCTGATACCATTGAATGGACCTCGTAAGGATGAAAGAATTGGTTGACCTGGGCAAGTATCGAGCCAGGAACCGATTCTAGACAGTGTCCTGTTTTGCCAATTGCCATTACATCTTAAATAGCTATGGGAATTGAAAAGTTACCGTAATTAGTAACTAGGCAGATTTTGAAGAGACCATCCTAAAGTGATTTGCTGCTACTGATGGGATTTAGGGTTCAGTGGGTCCCTGAAATACAATACAGCGCTTTTCCCACTGCGCCACCTATTCCACGGCAAAGCATTCCTAATCAGGAATCAAGGAACCAGTTCTTTCCATGTGGAATCAAAAAGCAATCACTTACTGTTTAGACCCTTTGGTGATAAAAACTAGATGCAAAACAATGCCCAAGACAGGAATCGAACCTGTGTCGCCACGGCCACAACGTGGAGTACTAACCACTATACTACTTGGGCCGAGAGCTTAACTCCGCATGGCGCTAGAAGAAAACGCTTGCCGCCATATGCATGACGCCATCTGTTCTCAATGAAAGCCTTCGTGTCATATACTCAAATTCCCTGGAAAGAAAACAAACTATTTTTTATAATTGAGATCATGGAATATTTGTGGATATTAAATCATAAATAAAAAATTATTAATTTTAAAAATAAAAATGGGAAAGGTTTAAAATATGCTGCGAGAGATGTGCCTTTAAAACTCAAGGAAAGGGTGGTGTTTCTGTTGCACAATCACTCCATACACGCCATGAATTTGACTGCCATCGAGAGTTGCATCATCATTGGATACTTTACTTTTACTTTTACTGCTTGCTGACTTTTAAAAAAAGGCTGAACGTTCCGAATAAACCATTTCAAACCGGTCTGCTACATTATTAACTGGCTGATCTGAATAGGTTAAGAGCTTGTTTGCGTTTGCGCTGGGCAAGATTTGATTTCAAGGTGTATGTAAACATTTAGTTGGCGAAAACGACTGGTCCTGCTATGTACTTGATAATCGCCAATAGTTATGATGTTGGACTGAATTGGATTTGAGTTTCCTGTTTTTTTTTTTGCTTTTCAGAAGTTTATTTTGCGTTTCGGAAGTTTACAGTACACTGGGATATGCAAAGTAGCACGACCCCTAACACCCAAACAAAAGTACAGCTTGCGAGTAAGGCTACGTGAGGGATGAGGTAGACTCGGGCTAGCAAGGGAAATGATCGTGTTCCACATTCTTGATTTGTATTTTATATTCGTACTGGTGATTGGAGTTGGTGTAGTGACGAGTGGCGCACTTCTCACACACATGGTCACGGGTTCGAGTCCGGGATTGAAATCCGCCTAAGCCAACAGGGCCTTAACAAAAGTACAGCTTGCGAGTAAGGCTACGTGAGGGATGAGGTAGACTCGGGCTAGCAAGGGAAATAATCGTGTTCCACATTCTTGATTTGTGTTTTATATTCGTACTGGTGATTGGAGTTGGTGTAGTGACGAGTGGCGCACTTCTCACACACATGGTCACGGGTTCGAGTCCGGGATTGAAATCCGCCTAAGCCAACAGGGCCTTCCATCGCTCCGGGTCGGTCAATTGGTGCCAGACTCGTCCGGGAGGATAAATGCACTGACTTGTACATCGGCTGGCCACCGCAACTTATTGTATAGGCCACATACGCATCCATTACCCCACGGCGATTCCGAATGGGACTCGAATGCGTGGGTGCACCCCTCTGACGGGATTGACTAATGTCCCAGGACTTTGTCCTCTATTTTATCCTTCAATGGTGCCAATAACATTTCACAGAAGTCTCGAAGAATTTGGCTTCGTTCATGTCATGAAGGGGCGTAGAGTTTGGATCCTCTCAGATCTGCTGACTGACATAGATAGGGTGAAGGGAACGCCGCCTTTGATGGATCACTATGTACCAGACAGCAACGCTGTCCCTGGAAGTTGGGGCCGTGGACTGGTGGGCTACTAATAGGCTGCTTGAAATATTACTTTCTATTTTATTTATCTTATTTTGATTTCGTTTTATCTACTGCCTACAGTATTCACTAGGTTTAATATGTAATAAGTATTGAAAACCTGTACGGCGATATTGTGGGTGGAACATGGATCTAGCTAGGTTTGATCGCGATGAACGTTGGGTGATCACGATGAACGTTGGGTCTTTTGGTGTCATTATCCCTATCCTGCTCACTACTGTTATGGAAGCAGTTCTATTCGATGGCGCTCTTGCCTTCTCCCAGCCAACCATCGATCTTTGCCTTTTTTCATTCATTTTTCCCGTTCCCACCACTTCCCATGACATCGATCTTTCCTTCCTCACCTGCATGCACCAGCTAGGGAAACAATCATGTTCCTCAGGCCCGATTTTTCATTTGGTTTTCCAGTCCTCCTATGAAAAGGATTGGTGAATTTCTTTATCCTGTCGGCAGAACCATTTCTTAGCTTCGTTTCTCCAGTCAATACCGCTTCATTTGCGATTTGCTTAGGTAGCGCATCCCTTATAATGTTATACCGCTTCCAACTCACTTGAGTTAATTACTCGGCTATGACAAGTTTTTACCGTATGCACCACCTGCATTTTGCATTTTTGTTACCGTATCTACCGAAGTTACTGTCTTTTTATGGAGTGCTGCCAGTTGTACATTAGCGTTAGAGAGGTGATAAGCCCCGTTTTTTAGTAGAAGCTTGAGAGGGCACTAAGGTTTTCCAGATTTTTCTTCCACGTGGGGCTCACTCTCTGACTTGTTGGGTAATTAGCCGTGTCACAAATGCCTACGTATATGGCCTGAATTTCTTCACGCAACTCCGTCANGGCCCAAAGTGCCCGTTAGCTTCCGGAAATATTAAAATTCAAAATGTAAAAGATATTTTTGATAAAAGTAAAAAGTGTGGACAAAGTTAAACGCGAATTAGTCGGGAAACATGACTCTGATGAGTAATATAATTTTCTACGTCTACTCTTCCTTCGGTAATTCCTATTAGCGTGAACCGGTCCTTCGTTCATTTCCTATCTAAAAGTGAATCTCCCTAAAAGGGTAGATGGAAAGGCCGTTCAGTTGGACCCCAGTTCTCTCTCTCCATCATTTGTTAAAGTCGTTCGATGATGTTGTTGTTGGTGTTCCTGTGATCGGGGCCATTCAACGGTGACTTCAAAGCTTTTCGGAAGATTGGTATTAGGGAATCAAAGCTTCACGAGTATACTACTATTACGTAGTCCAAAACATCGGACGTTCCTGTTTGCCGAATCTTCTACAACCTTTTTTTCTGAATCGAAGTCCTTTTCATAGGGCATGTTCGTTTAGCTGAGGCATTCAGTGAAACCATGGTTATGCTCATTTAACGAAATCCCTAGGAGACAGTTGCAGAGCGTCGTTTGAAGAAGAAGTAAGGGCCGGGCCTCGGAAGAGACACGGGTTTGTGATGGACAGTGATTTAAGGAATCTAAAAGGCCTCCAGTTCTGGTTCGTGTGCTCATGTTTGATTGATTTTCGCTCATTTTTGATTAGTCAGTATGGGAAATTGTGTTCTTCAGAAACGGTTAACGGATTTTGCTAAATGGACTGTTATCAACGACTTCTTACTCTGAGTGACGTAGTCTACCACACGATATGACCAGAATACTTTACTCAAAACCTCTGGGTACCTGGTTGTCCAGTTGCCTACAAAGTAAAGTTTGTGGTCAGTGCTCATACAGCTACCCTGGGTTCCAAAAAACGTAGGAGCTAACTACCAAACTTAGACTGAGGCCATTTTCGAGGAATATGGAGAATATAAAATAATAGTAAAAATTATGAAAATCGAGTAAATACGGTCAGTTGCGTCCTGGCTCTTACTACCATTTCACCTTGACCGTGAAGTGATGTCAAAGTTGAAAATTAATTTAGTCCTTTTTCTCACGAATTTTTCGCATTTTCCCAACAAGGGCAAAGCTTGATAAGATTGGGAGCTTTCGTACTCCCTCGGCTTCCAATCAAAAATGGCGCACCATCGTTGAGCTGAATCACCCTGGGAAAGTGGCCCCCTATTTGAATATCGGCAGCGGACCCTAACCGGAATGACTTTGCCATCGACCCCTTTCGTTCCTTTTTCCTTCCTTCCTCGTTACATCTTTTGCGAAAATTATAGGCTCAGTCATATTCTGAATGAATGTGAACATTATGTTTTTCTACTTGTCTAACTAGTACCTTGCAAGCGGGATTATGTGGTCCGGAAAATCGCTATGGAATTTATCGCTTTTGCAGACGGTGTCAATGTTCTCCCTGCAGCACAATTTTCTTTTTCTTTCCAAGACTCACGATGTCATCAAAGAGGGCAGTTGGAGCCATCCCAAAAAAGTTCCTAAAGATGGGTATGAAGAGTCCCCCTACCCACCCTACCTCCATTTCTTGCGGCTTATTCTCCCATCTCTACCCCGCCTGCTGATCAGGACCAGATCCAATTGGAGCAAAAAACTCTGCTTAGAGAGGGACATGATTTTGGAATCTCTAAAAGCATTAAGATTACTGGATAGCCTCTACTCGTAACAGGTGTTTGCAGTGGGGGGCAACTACATACTGTAAGATTCATTACCCGAGCGACCCAAAACCGCACTTGAGGTTCGAACCCACTTCACCCAAATAGGCCTTTCACCTCCTTGAGACTGGATAGTTCGGACCGGATCTATCGAAGAAGGTAAAAAACCAGAAACATGTACATTGGCTGAAACCTTAGCTCAAATACATGGCTGTCACTTGTAGGAGTTCTTTTGTAAATCACAAGGACTCAATTAGCTTCCATTATAGGCCCCTCATGATCATGTGCCCGAATATCAACTTTTTTCTTTAAATCATTCCTTTTTGACAGTCCTTTTCTACCATAACCACGATGTTTATGTTTATTTTCAACTGATTATTCTGTTCATATCAGTTTACGAAGTCTCCTATTTAAATGACACTCGGCCTACGATATTGGTCATTTGAAAGGTGCATTATCTATTTTCCATGGCCCTATACTTATTTTCCAGCCTGAGCTTCAATAAACTTTCATAGGTCCTCCTTTTTCCAATACCAACTACCTACTACAAAGGTTTTGCTATCATTTATCACGAAAACAACCGTAGTCACCATATGAGTTATCCGAATCTGGAACGAGTTTTTGAATTTTTGTGAAAAACTCTGCCAAATATGGTTGAAATGGGTTTTGTGAAAAACAGCGTTCAACCGAAACCGAAAATGAAAAATCTCATTTGAAAGACTTTCAAATTATTGAGACGCCCATGCGGAAAATTATCTGGGGCTAAAAGTACTAACTTACCAATTAGTTATGATGCCATTTCTGCTTACTGTCTCCGAATTGGTAATTAAACGACTTTTCCTATTCAGTCAGTCTCATTTCGGGAGGTGCCCACACAATCGCTCCCCTCTTAGGGTCGTAGTGGCGTTCAGGAGTTGCCTGGTCAACCTGAGACAATATGAAGTCTGGTCGATTCTCAGGTTGATGTTGTCATACTCCCAGATGACTCGGACGCCCCTTAACCTGTCCTGTGAGATGAAAGACTTGGAAGATTATGAGGCCACCGCTCCGGGCTTGATTCTGACCATACACGAGGTGACAGATCTATCTAAGGCTACCCACTGCTGCCCATCTTACCCGTATTGTAGGCTCATCAGTGAAGTAGTTAATGCCCCTTCGCATAGTCTTCGCTGGTTTCTGTTTGTGGGTAATATTTTCCCAGGCGTTCCACCCTTATGGGATCGGTTAGTTAATGATATGGACGAAGGGGCAAAAACACTAGCGGAACATTGGCTGGAACAACAAAGAAGGAAGGCATCGTAAAAGCCGTTTCATACGAATTCAAATCTCTTCTGCGGTCTTTTAATCAGAGCTAATGGACATCAGAGTCTTGAAGAACCAGTTCAATTCAGTGTGTCGAGCTTATCAGCCAAAAGACAATCTTTCCAGACAATTCTATTCCATGAAGCATGACAAACGACTTTTACTCTAAGAAACCCATAAAACTTCATGCCCAACAACCGTTGTAACCACCAAGAGTATAGTTCATTGCTAGTAACAGCTTCCAGAACCAGTTTCCTACCTCAGTTCTGGGAATTCATAGCGATAACATCGTTTTTGTTGAGGAACGGGTATATTTCACTGACGCTCGATTGTACTTTGAACAGGTTCCATTGCCTCCTTGAAGGTACGTACTCCCGTACTCGTAAACCCTTTACTTGATTGTCAAGCATTTCAAAGGAGGTTGATTTCGAGAAACAATGCCTTTAATGAGCTGAAACCTCCCAATTCTTCTTCAGGCAAATCGTCAAGTGCATCCAGGGAAAGGCTAAATAGTAGATATGGTCTTACAGTAATATTTTGTCATTTTCTTTTTTCCAGAGATCATTTGTGTATTTCCAAATGAGACATTCTGGTGGACTTCCTCAGGACTCGCCGAGATTTTTTAATTTTTTTCTGAAAGTGCTGATGGGTTGCAGGGGCATGTACATCTGATCAAATCACCGTGACCAATGCGCCCAAGCTATGCGACTTTTGGGTTTCAACCTCTCTGTACCAGACTTTTCCGGGAATATAGATGCGCTTAACTCCTCATCGGCTCACCCAAGAAAGGATTGAAGGACCTCAAATCCGAATCCGAATCCAATAGCCATATGAGCCCATCTCCCGTCCCCGCAGAGAAATGTCAAAGTCAATAACTTCATCTTCCATTTTTTACTATGTACTTATTATAAATAAGGCAGTTAATCCAAAAGATCAGACTTCGCTATGCCTTTAACGATTTTTTTTTTGCCAATTGTAGGAATAGTAAGACTAACTCTGATTGTCCGAAAAAAATCCATAAATTTCATGGCAGCATTCCCTTTATTCGCTCTACTTCTTATCCCGTGAGAAAAACCGTCGTTTTCCCTTACAATTTTCCCTTTAATTTGAGGTTCGTTCCATTTTTGAACTCCCTCCCATAACGGCCCCTAGAGCAATCGATCACTACAAGATCCTTATGATTCGGCGACTACACAGTTGCTGGACAGTTTCATGGGGAAAACATGGTGGTCGGACTATTATTTGCACATTCATTGTCTCCTATTCCGGTATTTATTTATTCAGATCAGATTCAGTACATTTATGGCTTTTAGCAATCGATCTACGCACAATTACTGTTGTGGGAAGAGAGTATTAATTGGTCCGAAAAACTCTCCCATAGCATACGATGGGAACTGTCATATATGATGGCTCGATCCGTTTCTTTCCAATTTTTCTTTCTATTTCGTTCTAAGCTGGCCTAAAAATAGGAGTTGCAAACGGGTTCGTATCGTAGTGGGATAATTAGGCTTTAGAAATCATTTTATTACAAGATGACTCTTCCTGCCGCCTATTTGCCTTTTCTTTCCTTTCCTGCGATTTCTTTTTGTTTTCCCCATTACTTCGTTTTCTAATTTGTTGTGTTCATTCCTTTTCTCTTTTCGGTTTTTTTCGCTTCTGATCATTGTAATTTGAGGGCTACAAAGTCTAAAATGTCTAAAAGTCTAAAATGAGAAAAAAGCCTCATACTCTCTAGTCCTCTTCCAGTTTTGTAAACAAGTGCCAATCGATTCGAATACTCGATGATAAATCTGTAGGTAACTAACGAGCGAAGTGGAATAGAGTGAGAAAATGTCACTGAATGGCCATGTCACGTTCCATTAACTCGATTCATCCAAAAACTTCTGATGCAGTCTTTCTTACTTCAGTCCGCGCTTGTAAACCGCCAGTATAACTCATTTAGTCTTGCAATCTAAAGATAAGATAAATGAGTGGTATATAATACGGTAATGAATTATATACATGAATTCCCATTTTAAACATATTAAAAAGGATGTTTCTAATTGAAATCATTAAGAATAGGTAGTGAAAAAGAGAGAATTTCGGTTTCTCTTCAACAAGTACCCTCTGACGAACATCAAACCGTTGCGATCTCCTTGCTGGGTTCATCCTTCCTGAGCGTCTTTTTAGGGGACGGAGATTGATCTGTTTTCTGGAAGAAGAAACAAAAGACTAATGGAGTGTCTTTTGGAAACTTCTGACGGACGAGCTTCCCTTCTGCAACCGTTTTTACTTCGATTAAACCTGTGTTGCCATCATTTCTGCAAAGTTCTACTGCATAAATTACTACCTCCTGTCTTGAGTGGAAAAACTACCAGACACTTTCGATAGTGGCAAATTCACCAATCAATTTAGCAGCTGTTCCGGTGATTTTTCGTAATCCATCCAAACAAGCGTGCCGAATCAGCGATGCCGAGCAATCCAAGTAAAAACTAATAATTGATGACTTGGCATTCATATTTCAGGGAATTGGGCTGGTTTTTAGAGAACAGGGCAAAGAATACCAACGAAAACGACGGCAGAAAGGGGTTCTCGTGTCATGTCGATTATAGAAATGTATTTGTTACCATTGGGAGCAGTCAGAAGGTACCGTATTCTGCAAAGTGGAGAATTGAGGAATGCCCCAGCTACTAGAGGCATGTTGGATTCCAGACAATTTCCTTCCCTAGCCGTCCGTACTTTTCTACAACACCTCTAGCTTCGTGCAAGTACGCTCAGAGAAATGGAAATGACTTATTTCTGCCTTGGCTGGCTTTTGAAAGACACTACGGAGGCAAATACGCATTCAGTAGTGATCGTGATTCAGAGGAAAGCCGGATGCATGGCGTAACCCTAAAAGGATTACTCAGTGATGAGCTCTCACGCGTGCACTCGCATATGCCCGTTTGGAGAGGGGAAGATTATCGAAATAGTAGGCATATCGCAACATCTGACAACATGCCCTTAGTCCGACGCAACGCAACCGCTCGCATCCACTCTCGCTGCTCTCCATGCATAAACTTTTCAGCGTCTTTCAAATTTCCTTAACATTTTAGGATATGGCTGTGATTAGTTACGTTAGAGTACATACTGCCTCATCACCTTCATTTTATTGCTCGAATATTTTTCTGCCTTTGTTAGTGTGCTCCTTTGTACCCATCCTGTCCACCATCTCTTCCCTGCTAAATCACCCACTGATAAAAGATTCGGTACCGATTGAGACATGCTACTAAAAAGTAGGATCCCCTTCTTTTTAGACTTTTGTGTTCAAGTTTTATTTACCATCAAAAATACCATACAAGGAGTAAATAAGAAAGGTAAAAGTGAATCTGATTCGAAGCTTTGGCAGAATTTCTTTGCGAAATTCCGCCAATAATCCAGTTTGCAACATCTTTTCATTCACTTTCCTTAGTGTCCCTTATCGAGCGCAGTCGCAGTTTTTCAGCTTCCGTCCACCTGATTCATTCATTTCCCCTCCTGCTGTATAGGCAATATGCACTCTGGCGAAGAGGTGCCTTCGTACTCAATCTAGACGTTCCTCCCGACGAACACGAACGCAGCTCTCTTTGGAATTTTCTCTTTTTCGAATTTTTTTTCAAATTTTCAGAATGGAAGCCATCTAAACCTCCTAAGCTGGGGTATCATTAGCTATCAACAAACTCGTATGGAATCCTTGTTGTAGCGGTTGTCGGAATCTTGCAAAACCCTAATTTACTGTTTACTGACAGGCGTCACACCTCACAGCTGACATTTAGCTATCGAATCTCACGAGCCCGAGAGTGTTTTGTTGTTTACGCAAAGTTGCACAACAGGTTTTAGGGATCGAATTGTTTCTGACTTCAGGTTACTTGAGTTACTCAAAAGAGTTTTTGAGGCTCCAACCTGGCCAGTAGCAGATAAACTTCAAGCTACTCAAGCATAACTTTTCATTATATAGCTGTGGGAAGCTCAACTTCATTAAGGAGCATAATATGATAATTTTTGTAAAGAGAATTTCAATATACAGTAAGACTCACAGCATGTTCCCAGAGCGAAGGGCGCAGAGTCTGGTACCAACTGACGAATTCATGGTTTGCAACTTGCCGAAGCCACCAATCCCTCCATTTCATTAGCATGGTAGGGTCTACGGCTGTTACATACGATTATATGTAAACGATCGGTCAGATAACGAAGTACCCAAGACATGGCGCAATCTTTGATTGATGATGAAATCATGTAAAAAAGTTGCATCAAGACAGACCTTTGCGGATGCGCCATGCACTTTTTTGACAAATTAATTTCAGCTGAATGACATCATTGTATTTGTCATTCGTTGACGTTTTCATTGACGTTTCCATGAAGATGGCTGCCTCAGAAGGGGGCAACGTGAATTTCGTTTTTGCTACCTTTCACTGCTACTATTGATTTATCGATCGTCCGTGCTGATTGTATCAGTATTTTAGGACGACTTTAGCGAATTTTCTAAATCAACTCCTCTAAGAAATCAATAAACATATCTATAGAGAGAGATTTATGCCCGAATCTAAATCTACAAAGATAGTTGACTCCAAATTAGTAATTTCAATCAATGAACAGACTACTGATTTTTTGGAGGTTTTTGAATTTTTGAACTTGTTTTCTTGGCGCTAATTTATGTTTCAAGATGGCCTTGGTCCTCCACGTTGAGAAAAAACCCCTCCAGTTTTTTCTTCGCAATCTGTTTCTCCGAAACGTTGCAATGAGTCTATGGAGAGGACATTTTTTCCACGGATCGTTAGCTCCGTTAAATTCAACATTGATGGCGATTATTTAAATAGCGTTATTGTTATCGCACGGCTTCGTTCATGAAATGTCGCAAACGAACCGCACAGCTGTCGAACCGGTCGCGAAATGCCCATGAACACATCTGCTACTGCTACTGCTACTCAACGTCACAAAGCATATTTCACAGCTATCACGTGGGAATCTTTTTGACGGCCTAGGGTGATTGAATGGGGAGACTTCCAACCCAAAGAAGGTAGGTTAGGCTGTGTTTCCGATTTCCGCTTTCCGATCCTGAAAAAATACCTGGATGGGAGCTTAACCTTTCAAGTTCCGTAGCTAATATCAAAGGCACAGTTTACGATGAGAATGGTTCCCAGATTCCCAAAAAAGAAGACGGCACCCCTGTATTTACCATGTAGGCCACAGGAGCGGTACTGCTCAAAGAACGGCCTAGGCAGCGACGCACATCTCGTCCAAATGCCCCTCCACAACTCCTTATCTTCCCTGCTTCTCAGAAGCCTCATACATCACGACTTTGCAAGTTTACTAGCTTCGCTTTCTTCGCCAACAATCAACCTGAGAAGGTTAACGCAGAGTCATTGTGAATTTCTGGAGTAAGCCCCACATTTAACTCCCAACTTCGGAATCGTAAAGACGTTTGAATACGCATGTAGGCTATACAATGACTGACGGTGGCTTGTTGATGTACAAGTCAGCGCTTTGATCCTCCCAAACGAGTCTGGTACCAATCAACTGACACACCGATGGGATGAAAGGCTTGGTTAGCCTAGGTGGACATCGATCTGGGTTTCGAACTCGTCACCATTTGTGTGAAGTAGTGCACCACTTGCTACTACACCACCTCCTCTTTTAATATGACGGCAAGTTTGATTAGATTCTTTGGCTACTCTCTTATTTTAACTTGGGTGTGTTAGAAGGGGGACTTCATTAGTGCAATATCTTTTGATCGGAGGTTTTAGAAGGTGCAATTTGTTAAATACGAAATTGCTCGAAGGAAATAGTTTGTTGACTAGTGTGGCGAAATCAGAGAGATATTATTGATTGNTTACTTTATTTGGGCAATCTTGGGAGTATTCAAAAAATATGAACTATGCGAATGAGATAGTTCTGGACAAGCTGGTCAGGAGTAGCCACCTCTTTGATGAACTCAGAGAACTTGGCTTCCTCTTCGAATCATGATGGTATTTAAATACTGCGGTGCATAGGGTCTGACAGGGACTCAACCAACCACATAATATGCCGTCTAGTTCAATACAGTTTAATTAATTTTGTAAGAAAATGTAACGTTGCCGACTTGGACAGGATTTAGTCATGTAACTCATGAACTAGACCTGCAGCGTATGCAACATCTACGCCATCTAATTCCGATTAATGTGGCGTCGCTGATTTAAATGACTTCATCTTATGCCCAGAGAGAGGGCAGCTTAGTGGCTCGGAAGCATCGATTCCAACTTTGGAATACCCAGCACGTCCAAGTCGGTAGACTCTACTACACAGTTACCCATACCTGTCTGGAAAATTTCATGTCTTTCAAAAATAGACATAAGTACACTCACGAAACCTATTCATTTGTATGGCCATGCATTCTTAACCTGTTTGACTGCGAGTTGGAGTAAGGGGCCCATCCTTAGCTGATAATCCATCGATCTCTAACTTTGGTACTTATGTCTACCTTGAACCTTCGCTGTAATTATTACAAACTACCGGTCTCAATACGAGCTGGAGATCGTAATTCGATAATCCATTTGACTGCGTATCGTCTGATACAGCTATTTGTACCGTTTCCCATCTCGTCATGCCCTTGCCTCCTCCAGACGCATGCGAAAATGCCAGCTGTCATAGCTAACTGCCACATATGGTAGCTTTTTGATTCCTTCCACTGCTCAATTTTTGCCATTATACATGTCTTGCTTGCCCATCCATGAGTAACTAACAATTACTTTGTGGTATCACAACTACCGCAGAAACATGCCACTACTAACTTGTATCTTATCGTTTTCCAACGACATCAAAACATTGATCCTATAATCCTGTTCAATCGTTCATTCGATTCCTGCGGATCAATCGATTGATCAACAGCGCAAAATTCATCCTCGAACACGAAAATAACGGCTTTTTGATGAATTGGGACTTCCTAGAACCATTGCATGTGCTACGTTACCATTCAATCGTTTCCACGATTTTCGGTAGATGCCGCAAGCACGGCGTATCAGGAAATATTGCTGGAAACGGGCAGCCTTTCATTGCATTTTCTTGGCTATGTGGACTCACCGGCGAACGAAGTCGGGATTGAAGAGGAGAGGATTCTTGCATGGACTAACCGGAATTCTGATGGGGAGAGATTGATGTGGGGAAATCTTGATAGCTCCCCAGCGAGCAGACTCTCCCATGGAGTATTCTTCCCAGTCCTCTACCAGTATTCTTCCCTAGAGTTCAGTAGTAACGGATGGCGATGCATTCAATTTTTATGTGCGAACGTTGCGTCTTTGATTATGGCAGCGTCGGCAGGCGCCGTACAAAGACCGCATCATCGTTAACGGCTAGTTTCACGGGAAAACGTTTTAGGAATGTAAAGAATTCCCCAATTGAAAAAGTTGAATGGTAGACTTTCAAAGGGCTGAATAGCTGCTTTCGGGTTTGTTCGAGACAGCCGGCAAAAATCCGATTAAAATGTATTTTTTTTTGGGATTCCCACGGCAATCCAACCAGTCCGCATATTACTGTAGCTTATCCCAAGGCCAGCATTTACATGCCCAATGAGTGATTTGGCATTGGATAATGGGCAGTTATTATATGGGTGCTGAATTATGGGTGAATTGTCCGGCTTCAACGGAATTTGATCTCGGACCTGGTTTTGCTGCATACCGTGCTACTACCCATTACGCTACCATGACCCCACTTCAAAGGTTTAATAATCCAATCTTTCCGAAATGTTACGGTCACTGAAAAGAAGGCTTGAAGTTTCTAAGGGATCTTAACAACAATGCTATAGAAGGGGTCTATGTTCCCCAGGAGTGGGCTTAAGTGAACGGGCAGCTGTGGGGACAGGCGATGAGAGAGTGAAAACCAAAGACTTCTAGGTCTGGACCACTCACATGATCGCTTCCCAAAATCGAGTAATGCGAGAAGCTGTAACTGAGCTCTGTAATGAATATCAATAGAAAGTTGAGAGCCGGTGCTTGCTTCTTCTAAATGTATGTTACCCTTTCTGGCCTGACAAGGATAACAGTGATGTAAGGAAGGCCCTTCGATTTGGGAGGGTTTTGATCCGAAATCATGGGATTGAAACGGATTTGAGCATCCGAACCCTCCGAAAAGGTTTTCGTCTTTTCCAACAGTGCCGTTTATGGTATTCAACCCATCATAAGCATACGGAGATCACCCCAATCCCCGGATCATTACGGTAGGTTGTTACTGTAAAGTACTGAAGACTTCGAAGACTTCATCGCTGTTTTTTGCGCCTTACTTCAAAATTATTTTTACCTTTTTATTATAGTTACCCAGCATATTGTATAGGATGTACGAATAGCTTCTCATATGTCTTTGTGGGCATCTATCAAGAATTCAGTCAAATCTGATTATGAGATGAGCGTGCGGGTGAATCTTTTCAATAGGCCACTTCTTTCTCTCTCTCTCTTCTTTTATCCTTTATTGATTTCCCCTCTACCTCTTCAGCCTTGTAGTGGTTATGGGTAAAAGCATTTACTGGAAAAGTCGTTTTGGAGAGAAAAAACTGAATGTAAGATTCCGGGGGAGATCTATTCACCAAATTGCACCCCAGTACAAATTTTGCCCACTTGAAGGGTTTGAGCCGTCCCTTTTATGAATTCAGACTGCTTTTTCCAGTATTCTCAGATGATTCTGATCCGAACCATTAGCTTTTAATCTTTCACCAGCCTACCTCGGTGCAGAATTTTCCCAGCATTCTCAAATGTTTTGATCAGAGCTTCCCTTCCCAGGCGATCCCTCTCCTGCCAACGTCACAGAGCAAGCGTTTTCCAGCTTGCGAGCCATTAAAATGCAGTCACCAACTTGTAATGTCAGTAATAATTATAGTAATAATAATAATAGTAAAATCAGCAATGGTAATGATAGCAATAACAGCAACAACAATAATAACAGATGGATATTTTCATTTAATGAGCAGTTTCAGTAGAAATGGTAGCAGACAAAAAAACGGAAAAAAAAGTTTGTTCCGGTGAAATTAACCTCAGAGGGCAACTCTATGAATCTCCGCAGCACTCGTAAGGGGCGAAGAACGATCCCATCCAGGATCTCCTCCTTGGTTAGGTACATATTTTCAACTCTCTTACAGTTCGTTCTACAGAAGGAAGCTCTAAGTTCAGTATCTGTTGGTTAACGATGTGACAGGACCCTTTCGGATAGTTGGACTTCTTACTTCTTCGGTTCAGTTCAGTACCTCTCATTTGGTCGTTTGTGTGGGAGCTTTATATGGGGGTCCATATTCTTGGATTAGTCTATTTGGCTCGTGCTACTTACCCTCCGGGAAAAGAAGTGCCCGAAAGCCTAGAAAGCGAAACTGACCTCCTAGATGGCAAACTTGAAACCGATGGATCATTTCAAGGACCAATAGAGCTGACCTGATATGATGGTAAATCTGAATATCGGTCAGCTAAACATGAATAGGAACACCGTGAAGCTTTTTCCTGAAAGAAAACCGAATGCATGGCCCATTCTCTAGGGCGTGTTCAACATTACCCGCCTAATTCTACTACTTTTTCCGCTGTTGTCCCATTTTCCTCGTACACCTTTGCGAAATCCGTCCTCATTCTGGTTTTTCCAGATCTGTCATATTTTGGAATTCGCCTCGAACGTATTCCCAAACGGAACGTTCATGGTCTAAAGGAGTAGAAAGTGAAGTGTTTTGTGGGGAACGTGGGGAACTCGTTGATGTTTTAAAAATGGGACAGAGAGGAGTTGAGTGAGTGAATGATGCATGACGATGACATTCAGTCGGTCGAATGGCGCTTCTTTTCACTGAAGTAGAGAAACGAGCCATCGCCATACTTTTTGTGGCACTCCGTGCTGAATGCCGTCTTTATGGGTTTAAGTTATTCGTCTTCATTGAAATCGGAATGATTGCCCACGCTGTCAGGCATCAAATTAATGTCCCAAATCTAGGAATTCTGGATTTATCGATCCAACCTGAGAAAGCTACTTTCATATCTGATGATTGTTCCAGAAACAGGGTAGAATCATCCTCTCATTCCCCTGTCTCTTCATCACCCTCTTCGTGTGAAGAAAATGGGTCAAGTCGTGGAAACTCTCTGGGATACGCCATGTCTTCGATCCTAATTAGATTTCTTGTAGCTCATATTTGGGCAGAGAACTCGTGACGGCCGGTAGAACGGTAAGGCACAAGCTCCTTCAATCAGAATCTGCTTTCCCACACTATTCAGATACCAGTTGTCGAATGGTAGAGTTACCATGCGATAGATTTTCTGAGCGGGATTTGAACCTGCAGTAGTATAGTTCCTCTTGCCGTGGACACTCATCACTACACTCTACTGATTTCAGACTTTGCCCAAGAGTTTTTCAGCTTCCTTTCTTCATTTTTCTAAACAACCCTATGAGATAACTCCGAAGGTGTGAGATCCTAGGCTTTCGCGATGTTGGTGGTAAGGCCAAAGTGGGTTAGCTAGAACGGGAACCGATTTGCTACTCTATATTGTGTGAGTTTTTGTACTTTGTACTGTTACCGTAATATAGTTCTTTCCTCATGTACAGGATGACTGTCCTATCGAATTTACTTTAATATAGGCAGGAAAGGTCTCAATAAATCAGATAGCCTAACTTCCTGCTGACAAGTAAAATATTTCTCCTCAAATGGTTTGTTGGGTTGGTCAGGTGCACCTTTGCGAAGGGTAGCCGCTGATTCCTCTGGCCATAGTTCATTAAGAGCTCAGATGTTCGCTCCAGTAACCTTTTCGGCCACTTGATCAGTAAGGCGTCTGGTCAGCTGGTCGCCACTCTTAATCATCTAAGAATCGGCGCTTAAACGATAAAAGGACGTCTGGAGCTGTGTGACTCTTACCCGTTCACCGCCGTTGCCGCCTGCCTCCTCGACCTCCGTCCGCCTCTTC
>UZAF01019863.1:0-16919 GCA_900617895.1 Haemonchus placei | reverse complement strand
AGGGACTGCTAATGGCTAATTGGTCAAACGTTTTTCAATAGTTTTTTTCAAAGAGGAAAAGATCTGGCAGATTTTTTTGTCTTCGGCAGGGAAATTTAAGGTGCTCAGTGACATCACAGAAGTGACGGCTTTACAATTATCACTAATCAATAGGTATATTTTGCATGTCTTTGACATGGATTATTCCTAGAAAAGCCATAGAGGATGCGTGAGATTTTCGTATGGGATACCAGCACTTAATTCGACTTGTGGGAGCTCTCTATAAGGAGTAACATCCAGTTCCAACGGCCTACCTTCTCGTGAGCGTATAGCCTGAAATGAGTTTTCTATGAAACAGGATAGCGATGTCTCCCTACACTGTTGCAAGCTGTAAGATTCATTATTTGTCTCTTTTCAAGTGGAACTTCGGAGCATACGGTAGCGATGAAAATTGGAAACAGTATTCTTTGAAAGTTCACACTTCTCTCAAGTCCCTGTACTCATCCAATCGATTTTACAATTCTAAGGCAACTTGAAAACACGGCTTTATCTAGAGGCGCATACGCGAGATCTATTTTTGTGGACTGCAAAAAATAGGATTTTTTTAGCGAGTTTGCAATAATACAACTATGAGTGCGTACATTGGGACTAACCCCTGCAGTTTACGCCGTGCCTTCAGAAATTGCTCGAGATTCTCTTAGGTGCTTTGCTGTGACTGATAGAGTTTGACGTTATGTAATACTTGAAGCTTCGTGCCTGGGTAATGCCGAAATCTGGCACCATAATATGTGCCCCGTAAGAGGCTTGTCTGCCTTATCAGGGTACCTTACTCCGGCCTCTTACATGCTAGGACTTACCTTCAATCCGCAGAAGTACGCAGCTGGCTCGAAGTCGATGTAAAGCTTATCCCCCGGGGAGTTCATTATTTGCAGAGTTCAATACTTTCGACATTTTCTTTTACCCAAAGCCTAACCTGCCATTACCTTGACTCGGGATAGATCCATTTCGATCATGTCCCTCCTTTCCTTCTCGGAACTAAGCACAGTCGCTTTCCGCGTGGTTTGAACTCTACTGTTTCTCTTATCGTATAGTGCTACGGCCTTCTCACTGCTTGTTCATATTATCACAGGTGCTGCTCTGTGATCTTGAGCGGGACTGAAGCTCCTTGCATAAGGGCTTTGACTTCTCCGTTTCTGATCGCGTTCAGCCGCAGACCTATCAGGTATCCTCTCTTCGGCTGAGTGAGGTCGCCTCTCATGATTCTTGCCTAAGGGCCAGCATTTGCTGTAGTAGAGCATCGTGAGCCTCATATTGCTATGTGTACTTGTCCTTAAGGCCTCTTAGAGTGATCTCAAAAGATACCGTCAGGCTCTCTCCATTTCCATCCACGAGTTACCACTACTGCAACAGGTTGGTTCGTCTTCGCCTCCTTCCGGAGCTGATAGTTTGCCAGCGTGCTGTATCGTTTCTGCAGATTGTTCAGAGTTCCTTCCTAGTCTATTCGACCAAGATGTCGTCAGCGATTTATTCGAGGATCCTTTGTGATAACATCCAGTATACTGGATACTCAGTCTACGACTTGTTTAGCTACGACGTGGCTTAACCCACAACCCAAGCGAGAACTCCATTGAGTACCCTGGGTTTATACTTCAAAAAAGAGAACGCACGTATGGCTTCACCTGTTAGATACCACGTAGACATTGAATCAATAATAAGAGTCTCGAGAAGGTGAGACAACTTTTAACCCATAGTTCGCCAACTCAGTTTGGAAGTCAGTCAGGGCTGCTTAATGGACTCATGATTTAAAAAGGTGAACTCACCGTGGCATCGCTTGGCATCCCAGAGTTGATATCGTGATAGGTAGTACCGCATTATGATTGTTCGATTTTGGGACTGTGTCAGTTCAGCACTATGGTTTTTACGGTAATTTTCTCGATATTCAATCCATTTGGCCGCATCTGTTCCGCCAGGCAGAGGAAATTCTAAAATCGATATGAAAATTGGGTGAAGAATGTTTGATTTATGAGTCGTATTTTGCTGAATGGTACTGTTCATGGGCCAAAACCTGGTCAGAGGAAACGTCAAATTTCTGCCATTGCCTCATATGTAAAATAAATAAATGAAAGTGAAATAATGAAATGATAAGTGAAGTAAATAAAACTTACTGTCAACGTTCCCTGTTAGGGTTGTCCAGAAGCTTTCGTCCGGTATAGAGGTGTTTCGAAGGAATCTCAGCAGGTCACGAGACTCTGAGCTCTATAAGAACAGGTGCACTGAAGGTATTACTATGGAAAAATCAACTAACTCTTGTCGTAGACCGCGTTTATGCTCAGCGAAATTGCCCAATGTAAAAGATAGCTAACGACATTAAGGCGAGTCGCCGCGCGCGCTAGCATCCTCTACCAATCCGCCTACTTTTCTTCCTCTTTTTCATTTGTTCTATCTCAAAATCCTACCTGCTGGAAAGAATGCTCAGTAAGAAGGAAAAGACTTACCTGCACTATTCGATCGACAGCTTTCCTGGGAACCGTAGCTGAGAGGGAGGATTTGAAAAGTGGAAGAGGTGCGGCCTCTATCTATGAAACAAGGCTTCAACATAAAAATTCATGTGCTGTGTTCCTTCAGAACTCACCCTTTTACTGCGTACTCTTTGTTTTTGAAATTGAGCAAACTCGGTATTTACCGTATCATTCCATGCCTTGAATATTTCAACCATTTCGTAGTTGGTTTTGAGTGGAATGTCTACTCCAGAGAGATACTGTAATAGGTCGCGTTAGGTACAATTCCAATTATCGGCTACGTTGTGGGCGTGGCTTGAGATGCGTCGCGGTCGCGCAAAGACCTATTTTACATCAGCCTAACGCACGTTGCTATTAATCAACGTTTATCTTGCAATATTTTCATATTACAATTTGAAAAGTTGAGTGAAATAAGTCCTTCAAACAGAGTAAATAGTTTTAAAATGTAAATATTACCTGAAAATACTTCCATGGTGTCTGACTATTTGAGAGAAGTTCAAGGCAAGCGTATGTTGAGTTGATGATCTCGAATGATCCCCAGTCAATACGTGGTCGATGCTGAATAATTTATTCAATTAGTAATGCATTACAAGGATTTGACACGAGAAAATGAATAGAAAAATATAATTTAGACACATTATATGAATTATTTTAATATTATATATTTTATTATTATTTCATAATTGTTGAGTTGATGATCTCGAATGATCCCCAGTCAATACGTGGTCGATGCTGAATAATTTATCTAATTAGTAATACATTACAAGGATTTGACACGAGAAAATGAATAGAAAAATATAATTTAGACACACTATATGAATTATTTTAATATTATATATTTTATTATTATTTCATAATTTTATTTTGATATTATATAAATGAATAATTTGTTTCTAGTTCACTTTACGGACATTTACAACGTGTCCATCAGTGACGCGTGCGGCTTTGCAGCGGTTGCATCAAGTAGAAGCGACGAAATTGCGATTGAGAAGGGCAGTGGATATTCATCGAGGAACAAAATGACATAAAAACTGCGCTCAAGTCGAGGTAAGCGAATTTTCTATGTGATGTGTATCTATGAGCTACCGCTACGCGACCGCCCACGGTTACGACCTGCAGGTAGCGTAGATGTTGCCGGAGTGAGTTGTTTTTTGTTTGTTTTTTTTGTAGTGCATGCATGTTTGAAAGGTGATTAATGACTTTCTGCAAAAACTTACCAGTACATGAACATTGTCAAAGCATGAGTCGACTTCATCCATAAGAAGTTTGAACATTGAATCAGCTCCTCCGCTAACGGCTATACAATACTCATTCTGAGGTCGATAGAACGAGCTGAGCATAAAAAGGATCTGAAATAAAATCCATTCACGAATTCCTTTTATCAACTAATTTATTTTCTTAATTTGACTATTTGTGGAGCTGAGATAAGGATCCGTTGTGGATATTACATTCAGAAAGGGTGTCCGTAAATTTGCAAAAGTTCCGATCAGGATGAGATTCGAACTCACGCGGGGAAACCCCAATGGATTAGCAGTCCATCGCCTTAACCACTCGGCCACCTGATCATGGCATGATTCAGGAGTTCTTGTGCTTTCATAGAACTTTCCATTGGACACTGTATTTGTAGTACTCCTGTTAAGTGTACGAGTAACCCTGAGTGTACGCTAGGGGTAGGTAGAGAATGACCAGCCAATCGTTAGGCCATTACGAGGTAGTGCATATTCAAGGCTAGAAGTCAAAGTCTCATTTCAAGGACTGCAGAGTTGGGTTCGGAGCCCTCCCCGCCTTTCCCAAACCCGAGATTTATAAGTGCCTGCTGGTTGTTCGAATTTGTGAGCATCACTTCAGAAAGGCACTGATAACAGAAATTCAATTTGGTGACACAGGACGCGACGGCTTTCTCGAGAGTTTTTACCGGAGCCCTTATGGAGAAGATTTTTTGCAAAAGAGGCTACCAAGGAAATCAGGACCAGACTCCATCAGAACAGTATTGCTTCATCAACTCACCTGGACTAGATTTTTGTAGACGATCAAGCCATATGCCAAAGGGTAGTCCCGTTCTTCTTGTGATACGGGCTTCCGATCGAATCCAAATAGACTACGAATTGCAAAACACCTAAAATATTCTAGGCTCAGGTGATGGACGATAATTTCCTATGGAAGTTATTACATGTGGTTCTTGCCCGTACAGGGCTTATCGCTTTCGTCAGGTGTATTGGTAGGGTCCCAGCAGATATGGATGTCCCCAGTTATTCCTAGGCTGGACTCGCCCCTGTCTGGGACTGGAGATTTGTCGTTTGAATGTATACGCTATTTTTCGTGAAATAGTACTGCTTTTACTGAAGCACTGTGCAGCCCGTACTGGACCCAATACCCCACCTTATATTTCAGTCCCCTTTTCGCTTCCCATATGTTCATACACTAGATTTGTTCCATGCATTCATATGTCGTTTTCGATCCCAGTAATTTAATATCATCCCATCACGAAATGGTTCTCAAAAAACGGTGGCTTCCTGGAGTGACTTATTACCTAAATGGGAATGTCTGCGTCAAGCAAAATTACTCCATTTGTACTTTCCGACGGGTCGTTAACTTTGAGATTAACGTGATTTGATTGTCAAGACTTCTAGACACTTCTGTTGCTTATATAGCTCTGCAAACGCATCATTTGCTTTACTAATGAATTTTCTTTATTTGTTCAACTCAACTTCAACTGATTCATAAACATGACCATTGGTATCCATGTGAAACTTAGGCGCGCGTAAGCGGCGCGTACGCGACGACGGCCCAGCATTCGCTTGGGACCGCTGACTTGCGCTTCGCGCAGTCCGCTCTTGTAACTCAGAATCCATTGACTAAGGTTTTGACAAGCCCTATTCCGCCCCGTACTCAGCAGGATTGCTCTACTGTTCAGCTCCATGACGTCATCCGTCTGTGCCGCGTACGCGCGCGTGCTCGCTAAATTGACCATAAACGTACCTATCATCAGCATCTAATAGAAGTTTCTCTACGGTACGCGTGTCATACTGCATAAGTTTAGAAGTTTGAACAACATTATGATTGTTTGAAAGTATCCCATCACAGTTGATTTCTGAAATTTGTTTTACTAACACCGAATAATTTGTCGTACTTTTTAGAAAAATAGTAGGACGCACCCATTCTGTCTAAAAGATCAGCATAATCCATTTGATAGTAGGGTTTGAGAAGGCGTGTTCTAAAGCATTGATAGAGGAATTGCAATATAGTACGTGTTGGGCTGAAAATGTACTCACACGTAGCTCCACAAAAGGTGTTTCATGAGGAACCAGAAGCAGCATCCATAGATCAGCAATAGAATGACTTTGTAGGCGCTGATTCTCTGATGTTGCATACGCCTCTGAAAAAGTTACCCAGGCTTAGAATGGCGGTAAGGCATTTGTTTTTGGAGTAACTGAGAGCATTTCGAGCGCTTTTCGTTTAAGACAGTGGTACGGTATCTAAAGGAGTACTGTGTAAGGGAAGGCATGGGTTATGGTAGTTCTGAAAGTCTGTACTGTGACTATAAGAAGGCTGTATATCAAAACCATGAACTATCTTGCTGCTTGACTATTTTAGCTCGAGCAACATCATGACCATAGTCCCCGGCGTCTTGAACCCCTTACATACGCGCTGCGGTCGCGACGCGGTCGAGCTGAACCGTAAGCGCTTTAGTGTGAACGCTCTTACTTTTTTCTATGTGAGATATATTATTTATAAAATCAATATAGAGTGAGATTTCAGTGCATGAAATATAAATTAGGAGTCGATATAACGTGTAATTATTAGGAATCCTTAATTTTTCTGATTCGTCATTTTTACAATTACTATTTTTTGATTGTTTTCATTTTACTTTATTTATTAATCATTTTTACTATAATAACTCTAAAACAGACAGGATTATGTAGAAAAGAACTTCGTTCACTTGATATTACCATATTCACCTATTATTTTTCTTATTTACCCTTTCAAATATATTTATAAAAAACCACTTCAAATATTGGTTTTCAGTATTGTAGCGGTATTTTTGTTATTTCAGAAATTTTCCTCACTTAACTCGTAAATTAATACAGAGACTATGTCGCACAGCCCAATTAAGCAAATCCCTAGATTCCACTTCTGCCATTGCTCGGGGAAGCCCCGCCCCTTTTACTCCGGTATTCATTACCTTCTAATCGCCCACCTGACTTTTTTAAATGACATCTCAACTATATCCGTGAAGCATTCAAGTCATTTGAAGATGACTCAGGGGCAAAGACAAGAGGCCGTAGATATAGGATCTATTCTCAATTTGGAGGAGGAGAGACAAATTGGACACTAATACGAGAGGGGAAAAACCGGACATGTTCATAGGATGTAACTGCGGCCACGATCGTGGAAAGGTCCCCCAGCTCATCTTTTAGCCGGCTGTATTCTTTTGTGATACTCTAATGCAGTGGTAGTGAAACTGGGGAACTCGCTTGCTGTCGTTTTTCCTTCGGGCAATGCGCGATAGGAAAGCAGCATTCGAAAAGCAATTTTCCGACCGTTCACAATGCTTTCATTGAAATTGTATAGATTGTCGCTATGTGTCGGAACGGCATACTGCACAGAATTGATTTCGATCATTGTCTGCAACGTGATTTTGTCGAACAAGCTGCTGAGTTGTTCAAATACATCATAAGGGGGACTAACCAGGGAAAACTGGAGCAATCTTCAACTAGAATTCTCAGTTGGGTCCGAATATACTGTTAGGATTGTTGTGTCATGGTGACTACCATGATTAGTCAACGTTAACATGATCATGAGATTAAATTTTGCCGGAACAATTGGACATCGCAGCCTTCATGAGCGGTAGAGCATCTGGGAAGAGGGTCCCAATGACCTGAATGCTTGAAAGCTGGCAGGTCATATTTAGAACAGGTGTGCAATCAATCGACTATTCATTTTCGATGGGAATCGAATGTATGGCATATACAATACAGATTATTGAAATCGCTGTCTAGATAGGGAATGTGCAAGCGGTATGGGAATGATCAATCGGCGGAAGTTCTCGAATCGTACTGGGATGAATACGTCTTGAAGTCATTGAAAACACACGTCGTTAAGGTAACTAAGACGAGTGCATGGCGTATGCCGGCGAGTGGGCAGGGCCTACTGAGCATTTNTTAATGTGAAGTGGTTTACTAGACGAACAAGTTTGAAGGTGTTTTCAAGACGGCTCTTCGCTCACTTTTGAGGTACTCCAAACGGACCTAATGACTCAAACAAGTTGGAACTATCCCCTTCAAAGAAAGCTCACTTGGGTATAGCGACACCTGAAAACAAAAGGGGCTTCTCCTGACTCCTGGGTGAACATAGTGCCTATTGAGACCTCGTACCTTGTCGTTTGTCGGCCCATCGAAAGGCAAAAACAATTGATCGCCACTCTGATGTCGATCCAAAAGCGGATCCAGCACCGTTGTCGTCATCGATGCCGATTCGTAGATGCGGTTAGTCCTGGCGAGAGACAGACTACTGCCAGCAGCTGCAGCTCGCTACGCCTATATCGACGACGGCTATTATCGACTGAACTCAGCTCAAATCGTCTGACCGGATACCATTAAGCTATTTGAAGCGATCGACGACTCATCAAACGATTTCAATAAATGCCCTTTTACAGTTAGCTATTCATTGAGAATACCTTATTTTTGATGGCCTTCATTTTTTAGCCTTAAATGCCCCAACTAGTCTGAGCCACAGCGATTATCTCTTTGCAGGGATGAAACCATCGTTTTTGGGAAGCGTACCGACAAGCTATTCGATAGTCTCCAACGCGCAGAAAGCCATACCGGCACGATTGCGAACTGTGTTCTCAGTGAGTCGGCCCTGGGACACTACCAAGACTCCGGTCGCCAACCAATGGACAGGCCAGTACTTTTGTCCTCCCAGACCAGCCTGGTACCAGTCAACCTACCCCGGAGGGAAGGAAGGCTTGGCTGGCCTGGGCGGATATCGGTCCGGCATTCGTTCCCCGGACCACCGTGCGTATAGGATAGTGCACCATTTTTCCCTATACGGCCTCCTCCCGTTGGCCACACTCGTACCATTTGTTTTTTCACAGCCATAAGGGTAAATAGTATCTTTAGGTTCCGTGAGGTTTATGATAATTATAAACTGAACTCAATTCGACACCCTCATCTCATAGACCAGTTACGTATGGCTCCCTCAAAGTACTAATGCACTATTACTCGTCTACCGTAACCTTTTCAATGATCGGTACTTTTTTCCGTGGCCGTCGGAGCTTTTAGCATTTAATGTCAACCCGAAGAGTATGGAATGAACAAAAAGTAGTCGTGTTTGAGCAGCACTGCAATCTCGTGAAGTAGAAACGATTAGAAAAACACTCAATATAGAATGCTAGGAACCGCTTCCAATTCCTCAAGTATACAGACGTTTGTCAAAAAACTTCAGTATGCAGAGCAACTTAGAGGTTACTGGGTGGGAGTCTGCCCACCCAGTAGACTTCCAGGTGCCATTGGCTTAGCATTCGAGCTGGATGGGGAAGGATAGAAAGAAGTTGAATAAAAGTCTAGCACGGAGAACTTTAACATTATCACCTCCCGGGCACACCCGGGCCCACCCCGTTGTTTCTATGAATACCTAGCTTCTGCAGTCCTGCTGCGCACCGCCTGTTGGGACAATACCGGCAACATCGCCGATGACACACACCCACCTCACCCAACCACCATGTTCCACTCGGTTTCCTACTTCATAGTATTCGTCCGAGTCAATAATGGCTCTCCTTTATGTGCCTATCTTCATTTATTTTTTCCAATGGTTTATCCGCTCCATGTTAATTCTAATCCCATATCGAGCATTATCTATTTACATCGCCGTGACATACACTGCTGCTCTAACCACTCGTTTCTAAAAGTTTCAGTGGTGGAACATTTTATAAAGCCACTTGGCTACTTGACTTTTATCTACATAGCCATCATATAAACCTATGTGTTACCTATGTGTACGCAAGGGAGGTGCCGTTCGAAGCTGTGATATACAACTGTGTGTTGAGATGGACCTATTGACGCATGCGGCTGAGTATGGCCCGAATATGTCTCAGTGACCAGAGATTCCTTCGGCTTTTTCAAAAAATTTCATACGATATGGTATATCATCATGTTGGGGATTTTCTCAATGCGAATATTGAGGTGAAAAATGGTGACGCTGCCTTCTACGGTATCCTACCCACTGTGCCAAGAACNTGTGTTGAGATGGACCTATTGACGCATGCGGCTGAGTATGGCCCGAATATGTCTCAGTGACCAGAGATTCCTTCGGCTTTTTCAAAAAATTTCATAGGATATGGTAGATCATCATGTTGGAGATTTTCTCAATGCGAATATTGAGGTGAAAAATGGTGACGCTGCCTTCTACGGTATCCTACCCACTGTGCCAAGAACCCAGCAAGAGGTGGAAATCGAATTTCAACCTCCCTAACTCAGCTGGCATTACTCGGTATGTAGTACTATTCATGCCAACTGAATGGGTTTATGGGAGAGGCAAAGTCCCTCGGTAGCCCTCCATACCCTACCTCCCTGAAACTGTTCCATAGGCGGAACGATGACAGTCGAAACCGTCAGATCGATGTTGAAAATACCGCCGTTTGCCCATGGAAATCATAATTTTATGGAAAAATCCCATGAAAATCACTCACCTCATTGACTGGTACGCCTTTGATGTACGACATATGGGAAAAGGCTAAAATTATGGGCGGAGTCGAGTAGGTATCGCCCCCCGTCTAAGGAACGGTTTTTATACGGGAGTGACAGCGGCTCGAAGAACTGGTTCTGTCATCGGTGGGATTATTATTACTATGAGTTATGAGGTTGATAATACGGGTACATCGTGCTTATCCCGTTGGATTCATTTTATCTGGGATGTACCGAAAATGTNGTTGACACATCGGTCTAAGTGGGACTTGTCATCCGTTCAATCTGCCACCGACACTCTCCGAAGGTCATTTATCTTTCGAAAGTGCAAACGTGTCGTATGCAAATGAATGCATTGACGCGTTAAAGTTCATACTACTTGCATTCCTTTTTACCCCTTTTTTGCAAAAATTTCGGTTTTCCAGACTAATAGTGGGGTTTTATTCAAGCCTCACTCTCCGCTCACATTTGGGCAAGGCTTATTTCCCGTTATCCTTCCACTGCTAGGTAGTAGGCCTAGCCGTTCAACAACCACGTTCGTGTTCCTATGATTTCAGTCCGTTTCGGTCGGACAATGCCGAAAGAACCGAAAGCTTTGTTGTCCTTTTCGGAGTTCTGATTCGGGTGTGGCCCGTCTTCATACTTTCGTCGTCCACCTTCGCCTTCTCTCAGGGATCACTAGATCGAAGTTCTACTTTTCGGTGGATCTACGGGCTGGATGGAGGTGTTTGGCAAAGACTTCTTAGAGTTTAACGAGATCAAGAACTGGGATTATGGTCGTTGCGATATTCGCCTTCATCAGACCAGGGGTTGAGAGATCGAGATTCACTCATGGCAACAAATCCTTCCATTCTGGACGAATGAATGACGTCGTAACTCCTTTAGAGGATGTAAAGTAATAAAATTCAGGTAAGCTATTCTCTTTTGGGCCTTGTAAAGTATGTGCTATTACCGCATTCAAATACTTCTGTGACTTCAGATCTAAGCGCATTCCAAGTAAATTGATCAACACCAACTATAGTTTCCATCATTCTTGAAGAACAAGTGACTTTGAGGACTGTCGTTTGCAGATTTTAAGGAATAGGCGAGGTTTTCACTCTTCTACGGATCTCATCTGAGATTACTTTGTTACTCGTGATTTGTTGGTAAAACTTCTCGGAGTGGAATTTCTCATCAGAAGCTTTTCCGCGATCTGTATGACTTCCTCTGCTGTCCTGAACTGGCCATTATGCCAGTTTTGCGAGCGATTCGGAAACTTTTTGTTCTTTCGTGGCCACTGGCAGTTGGCTGCTTCTGCAGACACAGAAAAAGCAGCTCCGGCAGCCCAGTTGTGGATATTTCTGGCTGGAATGAAGGGTTAGCATTCTATGTTGGGCATGTTCCCATGAGGTATTCCATCCTCGATTTCCCATTTAGGAATGGAGAGGTTTTCAAACGAAATTTCCTGCAACCGCAAATCGTTCCGGATATATCAGATACCAGGTATCCTATGTTGGTTCCTGCACAGTTAGACATCACTTTGGAGCTTTCCATTTAGTCGTTTTGTCACTATTTCCCCGAGTTCCTTTCCCTCCTCTCAAGCCGGGCTCAGTCTTATGTCGCGTGACCATCTTCGCGAAGTAAGAAACAAAAAGTGGCAACTACATAAGTGGGAGAACTTCTTCTTCAACACCTTCTTCCCCTCGCGCGTCAATCCCACTTCATCGCAGAATTCGCTGTTCTTGTCAATTGTCGCCACTCATCCTATCTGACGTCAGATCGGCAGAACTAACAGGATGGGAACTGGAAATGTTTATCCTTCAAAGTAGTATTTATAACGTAGAGTTGTCATTGAAAAGCTTGGTGGTATTCCAGCCGCTCTTGTGAGACAATCCGGTCCCCTGAGAGAGCTTCTTTGTTAAAACGACGATGCGATGTCGACGGAGAGACGATGTGAAATACATCGGTGATCGTACGATTTATGGTTCAACACATCTGTTTTTACCCAGTGATGGGGAGCCGAGTGTGTCTGTTTGTGGGAAACAACGGCACCCACGACTGAACCCTCGCCATCGGTTATGTTGGCCGTTGCCAAATGGACGACTGTTTGTAGCCATTTGAATAGCATGCGATTTCAAAAGGATTTTCAGTATGGTTCCCAATCGGGTAACTTTTCATGGGAGATCAAAACTGGTGGTGAAATAGTGGAGGTCGTACTTTGCCAGATTTCTTGAGTTCTCTCGGGAAAAAGGTCTCAGGGTCGGGCCCCGATGGGTGCAATTCATTCACAGATCGTAACGGGTGTGCGCCACGTATGCGTTTTTTCTTCGAGGTTCCTTCAAAGTGGTTTTTAGAGGAGATGGTCTCAATAAAGTAATGATTAACCACATGGTGCCGTTTACATAAACGCATCTGGCTTTTCTCAGCCTCACGACAGGGAATCAAACTAAAAAACTGAACGGATAGAGAAATAGCCAGCTTTTCGCCGAGTTTGACACTCAGTTATTTGAATATGAACAAAAAAGTCTTCAAAAAGAACTCAGCTGTAGTTCAATAACGAACCTTAATGAACAGAAGAAAGCGAGAGTGAAAGCAAGAGTCAAGGCAAGAAGAGTTCGTCGTTTGCGTCTCTGACGGATGTGGGATCGTTTCTATTTGAGGGAAATGGAGATGTATTGGTGGGGTTGCGATCAGTGNCAGTGTGTCTGCCTACTGTATAATTTATGGTAATTTACAGAGGGCAGAAACAGTTGTTGTTGCGAATGCGAATGGATGAATGGGTTCGATTTGGATTTACGCGAAAACCGATTCAAATCGATAAAATTATATTTATAATTATATTCACTTTCCAAGATAATTGTTGAAAGAAAGCGAGGTTCCGATACAGTAGTGAACCATATTTTTCCCACTTAATAGGAGGTATTTTTATCATTAGTGAAGAAGGATTGAAGAGAAGTAGGGACCAGGTTAGGTTACGCCATGTACTCGCATTCTCGTTCTAGAGGGGATTGAGCGAGTAGGTCTGTTTAACGGATATCGCCACACTTTTGAGCAAAGAAAGTTGCCATTTATATTTGCAAGTGTGTCAAAAGATCCGAAGTTCAATAAATAAATAAATAAGTTCTCAACCCGACAGTGACCCAAAAGGATTGCGTAATGCTGAAGAATGAGCCAAAAAATCGTGGATGGACACTTTCTAAAATGGGGAAAGTTACTTACAAAGACTTCCGGGGGCGAATGATTTACAAAAACCCATGGATATAAAGAGTTTTTGTGTATGTTTTCGTACGGTACCAATCTGCTCAGCCAAAAAATCGGACTTAACGACCGTCATTTTGAATGAAACTGTTCCATTTGACTTTGGAAAAACAGATATTCCAAGGGAGAGTCGGTTGAAAGAGTTATGCATCATTAAAGGTTCAGTTAGCATAGGAACTAGTTTAGAGAGAAAGTAAGAAGCACTTGAGCTGAATGATCTCTTCTGAGAACGCGCCATGCTTGTACGAAGGGCGTTCAAACGCTTCGGTGTGCACGATAACCTAGGAATATTCGAATCTCGCTCGGTTCTTATTCTCTGAGGCATTTTAGATCTGATTTAGGAGGTTCGGACTAATAAAATCCACTTAGTCGACTAAAATGGCCCTTTTCCACCATAATGGCGTCGGATGAACAGCCAGGCCTCCGTAGTCTACAGCAGACCATCAATACAAACCATCTCGTAAAGCGTAAACAACCTATCTGCGCTTGGTCCCTTATTTTCAGACCTAGCGAATGATAATGGTGCTACCTTTTACTGCTGCCCCACTCCGGCCATTTCACTTCACCAGATCGTAGTGGATCAAGATGGCCGGGTGGAGGCAGTGGTAGAAATCTCAAAATCCATCAATCATTGATGATAATCTTTTTTTCTAAAACAATTTTGATGGGTAGAAAGATCAGAAATACAAAAAAAATCAACTCGATTTGTGAAAATTGAATATCAGCCCCCTTAAAGGGTTTGAATATGAAATAAAAATTTTTCGGAAATATTTGGTTGACTAATATGGGAATAATACATGAGCTCCAGTCAGTTATTCCGATTTCCGAATTTCGGTAATCGATTGCTGGCATTGCAGAAGAGATTATAGTATTAAACAAGAGTATAAGAGACATATCTTCAATGTAAGAAGTAAAAGGTTGCCGCAAGCTGGTGGAACCAGGCCAGAGTGCAGAATCATTACGAAGTGCAATGAGGAAAAACTGACCATTCACCCGAAAAATTGCTCCCACCAGTCAGAAGTCCCCTATAACTTTTCTTCTGGTTCCGGCTATCAAAAGTCTAATTGTAAGCCCGGCAGCACTTACCTTTTTTCTCCATAATCGGTCCATTGTATAGGGTGAATTGGCGAACTGCCGTAGTCTACAGCAGACCGTCAATATAAACCATTTCGTGGAGTATAAACAAAAACGTTTCATTGGACATCAGGGAGAAATAGCAGTGGGGGATGGGGAGGAAGGGGGTGAAGCAATGGGGCCACCCGAACTGCTAAACGGAGGCATTCCTTCTTACGAGCCGTAAAACATGTGTAGACGATTAAATTCTGGGGTCACTCGCCTTCCCTCTATACTTTGCAACGGGACGGACTTATAGCTCACAGTAAAGATGGGTTTATAGTGGCGAAAGCGCAGAGCAGAGAGCGCCAGATGAAATGGAGGTACATATGTTTATGAATGGTTTCTAAAAAGGTCTTCTCCGAAGAAAAACAGTTGGATAAGTTTGAATCGTGGTGATCTGTTAAGGAAAATTTTGCAACAGTGCTTTGATTTTGATCAAAATTTAATATACTAGTAAGTATTATGAATACTTTTTTGAAATACTCTACTAGGGTATAAAATTTAAACTGAGTGTTATGTAACTTTTATTCGGGATGACTTCGTTCCTTTCAGTTACTTTCATTTGGAAGGGCTGTCCTGTAGCTATGTTATTCAAATATCGCCTAAACTGGTGGTCTAGGGCAAATAGCATTACCAAGGAGCAGACGCGTGCGGTTGCGTTGCGTATTGGGTGAACAGATACCCCTTTACTCTAGATTTTTTAGAAACTATTGAAACAGCCCTAAAATAGAGCTATTTCTTACAACAAATAAAAGGACTTGTATAAAGGGTGTGTATCAGAGTCCTGGAAAGATACGAGACGAAAGAGAACACTGAAGGGGTTAAGTCTGAAGACTGGGTATGTATATGTGAGCTAGTGTATACTGAGCTACATAAAAGCTTCAAAGGGCAGTACAAACAGAGTTCTTGGCATTTTGCGACGGGCAGTTGCAAAAACTAGTAGAGCGAGAACAAACATATCAATGAATTCTTCTGCGAAGGCGATATTTTGTTTTCTGAGAATCGGGGGTGTTCAAAGTAGAGAGAAGGCAGTATTCAAAATGCTGGATAGAGAATCTGATATTGGTTAGTATCCTTTTGGGTTGAGCCGCGCATTCAACTTACGTTCAAATTCCGTTTGTTTATTAGTTGGAATAATTTGATTTATCAAGATTCGCAACACCAAATTTAGACTGAAAAGTGCTGGTCAAATTCATGGCTCAAATCTGCCCTGTGGATTTTTTATTTTGTAGTCAATGCTTCTGAGCCAAACAGGTCTTTTAATGGTGGAGTATTTATTCGCCTGGCTTTCTGAAGAACTCGTCGTTATCAGTGGCCTGGAAGCGTATTGGAACTTCAAAGTGTTACCTATCACGCTTGACGTAGACCAGCTGTTAACTAGTTGCAACACAGACCGATGAACTTCCAACTAAGAAGAAATTCCAACAAGTCACTCACGTCAATTCCACCAACACCGAACGATTGCTCAACTTTAGAGACGTTAGAACAATTGAGACGGCCCGGTCAACCACGAACGATTTCTAACCAACTAGTGTTTCATTTTTTCTCCGGTGTGTTAACCAAGAAAACGTCATTGGCAAGATCCGCTCTTTTCAGGCATTGCTGAATAAATGCGCTGAATCGATCTGATGTATAAATGGTAATTGAGAATAAATTTTATCTTCAACCCCACATGGAAAAGGCCTTGAGCTGCCTCGTGAGCCATGCAANNCACACCTCCACAGCCGTTCTGTACATGTTCCGTAATACTACGCGTTTAACAGTACTGGGGTGTGCCAAGTTTGCATGAATGATGATATTCTTGGAGCTTCCTTTTCTATACCATTACACACTGTATGTTTCATTGGCAACCCTTACCTAAGTATACAGAAAGGGTAACCAGCCTTCGTGCAGGACTTCTCGAGTTAGCTTGACGTACTGCGATTGACTGTTTGGAATGTTGAACACAACTCATCCATTCCTGAATGAGATGATGTTGTGAAGATACAGTCGTGAAAGTAGCGGCAGTACGTTACGGATAGGCGTGCTAGCACTGATTGTTCGATTCTATTCATAAAGCAGACAGCAAGAACTGGTGCTAGCCGCTGTCCCATGGCAGGCCCTCTTATCTGTGGAAAGTATCTCCCAGACCACTTAAATATGTTGCAGTTCAAGCACTCTTTGATCGAACGTCATCACACTTCTCTCATGCCGGTCAAGCTTTTCTGAAGCTGCTTGCAGAGATTCTTTGTTGCTAACGTTGATGTAGAGCGCAGACACGTCAAATGACTCGACTGCACAGTCGCGTTGAAATCTGCAAACACGTAAGCGATCCAAGAACTGTCCCGTATTCGACATGTGATGGTATATGGACTAGGAGTTGACCGATGATTTTATTCAGAAA
>UZAF01019862.1:0-11640 GCA_900617895.1 Haemonchus placei | reverse complement strand
CCCCCCCCCCCCCCCCCCCCCCCCACCTCCCCAACTAAATTTTCATTGGAGTGTATTGATTCAATGAGATGGTAGTCGATATATAACATACAGTTTTAAAAATTTAATCAGAAAGATGCAGCATTTTAGGGCATTGCACCACTCCTCAAGTATTCTGTCTATCCATTTACCACTACCTCCATTTTGTTGTTAGCAAATGTAGAAGTTCTATGTGAGTTTTAAGTGCTTTTCTTCACCAAATTTTCTCATTGGAACGTAAGCTTGTTCAACCCTCGGTGAGTTCCTTTTGCAAGGTAGTGTCGTTGTCATGCGTAATAATTACCGTTGTTTGTCTCCAATGAATGGTCGATTTATTTGACGCGTTACATTTGAAGCATTATTCATTGTTATTTGTTTCAATCGCAGCTAAGCCTACCCCGAAAATAGAGCGGGTGGGTTGTGCGTGAAATCTATTTGGTTGTTGAGGCCAGTTGTTCAACTTTTGAACCAAGTAATTCGTTGCAGGAGCTATACCTTCAACCCGATTCGCGTTACCTTCCCTTGATGCTTTTCATTCCACTCACTGAGCAGGCTGCCATTGCGTACAGACAGTAACTATTGTACTCTTACGTTTACTTTTCGGTTTCTGAGAGACTGCCGACGGAGGGCTGAAGAGGCGTCATCCACCATTGAGCGCTAGAGAAGGGATGGCCGATTTCGTGAGCCCATGTGGTGCCAAAAAATATGGTTTTTCCTAACTAATCCTTAGTCGAGAAGGAGGACCAGTGTGGGTGAATCAATTGAATGATCAATTCTTACCCCATCGCAACTTTTTGCAAGAGGTAATCATCTTACCCGCACGGTGCTCCTCCCTCCCTGTCGCGCCGGCGGTGACGCCCTGCTCTTCGCTGTTTTTGGGCATCGGGGTTCGCCACGCTTAGGAGCGGCGTCGCCGTCGGCGTAAACAGGCTACGATATTAAGCCTTCGACGCAATACTCGAGACAGTCTTTCATTGGTACGCCAATAATAATTGAAAGGAAGAAATGGTGAAAAGTACATCATATATACATAATTACATAAAAAGAGGGCAATAAATACCTTAAGAAATAAAGCCACGGCGATGACCAATAAACCCACGTGTCAGGAGATTCAAACCCAATATGTTATAGCTCACGAAGGGTGGGCTTGGGACCACGCAGCGCCTTCGGGCTTCCATGCCCGAGTTGATCACTACGCAGTTGGTCGGATTACATAAGGTCTTCGTTCTTGGGCAAATTCGACGGCAGGAGACGACGGGGCAGTGGCAGCCGGATACGACGAAGACGCAGACACACAGCGGCGAAGACCAACAGAAGAGAGATTCCAGCGGCAGCGGAGCGAAGCCCGTCCTTATCTGCTGCGACTACGCAGCTAAACGAACACATGTTAGGTAACCGTCGTCTCTAGCAAACTGGGTTCGAGGATGGTTCCTCTGATGACGGCGGGCCTTGGTCGTTTTTCCTTACGCATACAATAATTTGAACCACGACAAAAAATCCAATTGACAAAGCATTGAGCTAGGGCGGAGCTACGTTGAACTAAAGTAAGGGAGGAGCTGTGTGACAAAAGCTGAAATTCTCTGACTGCGGGACAACGGCTCGACACGGTTGACGTAGAGTACGACGGCATGGTTGACTGATGGCGACGACCTGACGTTGACGACGATAAGAAGGACGGCTTTAGACAGCCACGGGTTCTTTTAGTCTACGGTGTGAGTTTTGCCTCGCACCTGCGGGATCACTTTGTGTGAGGGGAAGATTTTCTTCCTCGCCAATCACAAAAGAGCCCACGGGTTAGTCAGGAGGATGCGAAAGTTTCACTACCACCGCTCCCCAAAGGCGCTATATTACGCAGCAGTACGCTTGCTACGCTAGACGGCACGATCTCGCCTACGCGAGTTACCAACGACCTCGCCTCCCGAGTAACAAACAACGACGCGGGTGGAGAACGTCCGTTGCGCGTGTTCGTCGAAAGTAGGTCACCCCGCCCACTTCGCGCGCGGCGCATCACACTGAGGTCTCGAGATGACATTACAGTACCACCAAGTGTCATTGGAGCAAATGATTTGCATTTGTCTGTGTTATCTTCTTCATGAACTGACTGCCGTGGACCAAACGCAAAGCGTATGCCCCAGTGACAATTGCGACGTCTGTCAAATATCGCGGGCCGACTCGCCGCGTGCTACGGCTGCGGCGTGACCTAATTTCGACGGGCACGCGCAACGAAGCGCACCCCGACGCGGGTATCCGATGACCTTGCCTACGAGTAATCGATTCCACCAGTTACGCGGACTGTGCTGTAATAAAATTTTTAATAAAAACATGCGAGCCTTGCGGCCCATACAAGAAACATAAAACTACGCGAAATCACTTAATCACTACGGAGAAGAAAACAACAATAGCTACGTTAATCTTCACCGTCTACGCCGTTGTATTCCCCATCCACGCAGTTATAATCGGAAGAAAAAGAGAGTAGCAATCGACGGTTGCAAAGTTGCTGCTCCATTCCCCCTACGCAGCCTACGTCTAGGGTCTACGCGGTTCATTCACCATCCTCTTCTCTTCTTCTGGCGACGTTCATATGCGAACTTCTCATCTTCGGCTGCGACAGCATGGATTACGCGGGCTACTCGGCGGGCCTTACGCATACGCGAATTATAATGAGCGAGCGATACGTCGCAGTACGCATCCTGATTCCCCCAACAGGACACTGTATGGTGTTGGCTGCATTTGCACCTTTTTCAAGACATCTTTCGGTCATCCACAAAACAATTTTCATCTAGATGCTTACCACCACACCGGAAACAGCGGCCATTGTGCACATGGATGTAAATGTGGTCTGATAAAAAGGTAAGTTGCAGCAATGCGCCGAGAAGAGTTTCTGCAAATAGAAAACACAGCGTGTTTTTTTCCGTTGCGGTGGGCTCGTATGATTGCGTGCGGTACTCCTCGCGAAGTGCCCCAGTGTCCGTGAACGCTTTTGTGCGGAGAAGCCGCCCACTGAAGCCCTTAATGGGATAGAATGCCGAGGGCGATATGGCTCGTTTGCGGGAGGGTTGAGCGTGTATACTACGCTGACTACGTGGCGAACTATTACGTCATGTTCCTGCGGCGGCGTGCGTGAGTGGTAGGGCTCGTTACGCGGAGAAAGACTAGGCGGTGAAGAGTACGTGTCCCAAGTGTGATACCTTTCGCTGTGGGGCATCTACCGGTGGTGAAAACAACTTGCAGTGCGGCGTTCCTCGCGAGAGGAATGCCTACGCAATAGCGAATCTGAGAATCTTATTAATTGCGCATATGCGCAGGATCGCAAACATGATGATGCTCCCAATGCTGAGAGACGTCCAACAAGATACAACCCGTGTGAAACTACCCTAATGACACTCGCCATTGTCTCGACAGCAGTTGCAATGGATTGTATGATAATGGCAGATGTGATGGGGGTGATGCGTGGGCGGCTCCCTAGTTTAGACCCGTTGCTCTTTCGCTCTAACGTTCGCTTTCTGCTTTGACGAGATCGTGCGTTGACTGTTAACACAGCTGAGACGGAATGACCTCAAAAACGCGAATTACCTTAGCAGTGAACGATATGGGGCGACGTTGGCGCGGGGAGTGCGCTAGCTACGAAACGAAATAAACTAGGCAAAGATGCCGGATCAACCATACGATGAAATGGAATTACGCTGGTTCACTGCGGAGAATGTTAGGAACCTACAATAAGATCTAATTATGTAGCATTGAGGAAGCTACGATATAAATGAAGTCATAAATGAAGTGAGGCATGATATTAAAAAAGAAATTACGTGCGTTCTACAACGAAGCTAGTGTTTGCTTCATTGAGGGTGCACGAAGAAAGTTGATGTGTGTCTACACTACTCGTAAATGTATTTAGTTAAAAAAAACTATGCAAAATAGTTGAAAGAAAAACTTCATGAAAGTTTGCCCAAGGACGGCCTTATGGACACGGCCATAGTGACGAAAATAATTTAAAAAGACAGTGCTACAATAATCTTCGCGAGGCAATCTGAGCCGTTTCTAGGCATCAGCTACGCAGCGTATAGTAACTGATACACAGAAATCGACGCAAGATTGCCTACGGTTACATTGTGGTGATGGCCTACGAAGGAAACTACCGCGCCCATTTTGACCAGGTAACATTAATAAAAACTAGGAAAGCTGACAACTAAGTGTTAGCTATAACAAAAATGTGTGCAGCTGAAAAGGAAGCGGTGAGCTCGCCGGGTTATATACGACAAGCTAAATTGGTGCAAAGCAAAAGGGGCTCGCCACTACGCAATTTCAGACGCTGCGAGCGGGGTGCAAAAACAAATGACTACAAAATTGATTACGAAAATACAACAGGGAATAAAAAACAAAGAGGGAATAGCTGCGCCTGAGAGGAAATCAGCGGCGACATACATTAAAACTGCACTATCCCTACCAGTTGTAAAAAAGGGGGTACCTGATCAAAATGGCCGTGCGTCGAATCGTATATTCTCTATACGGGTCGCGAAACGACATGCGAAAAGGGATCAATATTCGAATAGCATGTCTTCGCGGCATAGCAAAATGCGAGCGTACACGTCGCGTGCGCCTTCATTCTTGCGCTGGAGCACCCAGTGTACGTAACAGCCCTTTGGCTGCTTTCATAGTCCGCCGGCCGGCTCGCGAGCGTGCGAGCGCGCCGCCCTGAGGCGGCGCTTGCCCCTTATTCACAACTGAATCTTGATCGATACCGCAGGCCGAGTAGTCCTTCGGCCGGCGGACTATGAAGCAGCCTTTGACGGCAGCGCGCCTTTTTCGTGTCTGGCGCGTGAGACAGACGCATTTCGAAGCTTTCCACTTCCGCGGCTCACCGTTGAGCCACGCTGTCCCAAGGTTGATGCACTTTTCTAATGTGAGCATTTTTGCTTTTTTTCAAGCGTTTTTTCACGAGTTAGTTTGTAATAGGTGCAAATTAGGTAATTATGAGTTTTTAAGTTAAGTCCGGTTTTATGCATTATATAGCTTTGGGAGACGAAATGGATCAGCCTGCAGTGGACGATTTGGAAGGTCGTTGGCCGAACCCGACGAAAATAAAACTTTTCAAGCTATGTTTTGAAGGTGTTACTCGGAGGACTAAGATTTACTTAAAATTTAGATTCAGTTTTACTTCGGTGGACAGCTCACTAGCAAGGATTCAGCAGCTGTACTTGCTACGGTCATGACTAATGGACGGACTCTTGATCAAGGAATGCTTCTCTATACCGATAACTAGTGAATGACTTATTGGAACATAGCACCCACTTGTACGACATTCGAAAAGACGAAAAGGAATACCAATAAAAGGCGAGGATAGGCAGTTAAAATGAGGGCAAGCTTTTGAAAAATTTGTTACAAACAACTAACTCGAGCTTGTGGAGGTGTTTATACTCCCATAAGACGAGTCAATTTAGGGGCAGTAGCTGTGGAAGTCATTTTTACATTGATTGTTATCGAAAAATGCACAGAACGTGTGATTTCCAAAGAGAATTGAACTATCTAGTAGTTTTCAGAAATTAGCAACGTTTGTCTTAGCCTCCGTGTATAGTGTTATTTGGTGACTGCAAACCCATTAAATACAAAAGATTCCAAGTAAAACTAATAATCGAGAAAAACAACCAATGAGAAGGGTGCGGACCACCGTTGAGACGCGTTGTTCCACGCGACCTAGAAAGCGCGGCTCACCGTTGAGCACTACGCGAGCAAACTGAGTTACTGCGCCGCGAAATACGCTAGAAATCGACTTTGTTATTTACGAATAAACTTACTGGCGCTTTTGTTCGCCCTTGATTGTTGTTTTCGCTGCGGAAGCGGTTATACAGGTGGAAGTTCAAGCTTCAGCCAAGTGGTAGCGGCGTGGATTTCTAATAGCTACAATTGTAATACTGAACTTGCTTCGATTTTACTGCCTGGCATAAGCACGTCAGCAGTTCTTACCTGGTGGTCACTAACCTGATGTATTGGGTTGTCCGGAAGGTCTCCGCCGATTTTCGAGTCATCTTCGAGTAAAAGTCTCCACAAGAACAAATCCGTTCATCGAACTATGTATCTACCATTCTGTTCAGTAATGGTTCACCATCTTCCTGTGAGTTCTTGTCCTACTTTCATAGAAGGTTTTAGGTTTAGAGTTGAACGATTTTCCATTTCAGGAATTCTGCAGAAATGTAATAGTGATTTGACGGTGCTATGTCCGGACGGTATGGGGGGTGTGGTAAGACGTCCCACACAAGCTCCAGCAATTTCTGACGAGTGGACAAAAAATATGTGGTTTCTGGAGTTATCCTGTTGGGAGACAACGCTCTTACAATTCGCCTGATCTTGGCGCTTATTTTCTATCGCCGCCTCAAAATTTTCTGAGTACCCTACCTTTTCGAAGTCATCTGATTATGCGGCAACAATTATGATAAACGATTCCCATTCAATCTACAACCAACACAGCATAATCTTCCGCACCTAGATTTTGACTTTTGGAGTGGTTTGTGACGGCTCACTGGGAAGGCTCCACGATTGTTTCCGCTCCACGTTGTTGTACACGACCCAATCTTCGTCCTCCGTTCCCTTATGTTTTAGAAACAGTGCATTTTTTGCTTCGTTTAAGCAGCGAGTCGTACGCGGAAGCATCACATTGCGCTCACACAGTTCGTGGGGTACCTAACCATCATGGCGCTTAACAAAGCCATGTTCCAGCGAATGATCATCGATGGTTGATTTCGAATTGATTCGAAACACTAAACCTTTCACCTATTTCACGTGTATTTCAATACACGCGATGCTCCGCAATTTTCACACAAGTCCTATACAGACAGACTTTGAAGGATCTTAACAGAATCCCAAACAGGAATATAGG
Source organism: Haemonchus placei (assembly GCA_900617895.1). NCBI lineage: Eukaryota > Metazoa > Nematoda > Chromadorea > Rhabditida > Trichostrongylidae > Haemonchus > Haemonchus placei. The sequence goes on along the minus strand of UZAF01019862.1, from coordinate 4,754 downwards.
GGAGGACTTACCCTTTCAAAAAATTAAACCTTTATAAGCTAAATTTTTTGCACTTTTGTACAACAGTTGATGGACCAGGGTGTTCAAAAACGGCGGTAACATTGCGGACAACCAATACTTTTGGATGAGGCAATACGGCCATAACCCTCGCGGGAGTTTTTCCTTCGCTACAATAACAACGTCCCCGGTCTACGGTGTTAAGATGACATACAGTGCGTTTCATAATTATAAGGTCACCCTCGACTTTTGCGATTCTGGAGAAAGCAGCCGGAATGGAATTTTTTGGCAAACACAGGAAGATTCCTCATCACAATGTACCTCCGTATTCAAATTTTGGTGCAATATCCTTCACCTCTAATTTTTTATGAATTTTTTAAAGATAGTGTCGGCTTTTGCACCGTTTCATAATTATAAGGTCACCCTGAGAAAGTAAATGATTTATCAACGTTGATGGCATATGTACAACACTTAATAATCTACAGCTCCTCCTTGTTTAAGAGCAACATCAAAGAGCCTACGTGGCATAGTAGAAACTAAGTTTCGAAGAGTTCCTCATCGATTTCTGTTCATGCTTCGATAATCGCTCCTCTGTGCTCTGGAACTGACGGTTATTCGCATAAACCTGTTTGACTATTATGTCCCAGATATGTTCCATCGGATTGAAACCGGGACTGCAGGCTGGTCATGGCAGGACACTTATTTATTGGCCTTGCAGCCACTCATNTCCAGAAATCTTCGAATGGACCAAGGGGATCTCCCTATTTGCCTGGAGATTGCTCGAGTACTGAGCCCACCTTCATGATAAGCCTTCTCATCAGTGGAAAGCCGATGACCACGGCCATGTTGACAGTCAGGTTTAGAAATGCATTTGCTACACTTGCTTACCTTTACAAGTATCTTCAAACACGAAATTTCCTCTCCTCCATGAATAATTGTTCACTTTCTCAGGGTGACCTTATAATTATGAAACGGTGCAAAAACCGATAAACTGTTCTAAAAAAGTTCAGAAAAATGCAGCTGCGGCTAAAAAACGGATACATAGGTTATTCGTGCTGGGAAATCCGTTCATGATGCTCGAAAACATCCTTAATGATTGCTTTTCTTGAAAGTGCAAAATTTGAGGGTGACCTTATAATTATGAAACGTACTGTATTTGCCTTGACATACGCAGGCTTGTTGACGCTCCCACAATGCGGAGAAGTAGTCGGTGTGCCTGTCTTCCCAGAAGCGGTCGAGAAGTGCGAGCATCTCCTTGTACCACTCTCCGAGATTGTGGGAGGTGTCGTAGACGGGATCTACGTGCGAGGAAAGAGGGGGTAGCTGGATGCTGACGACCGGCTATATGAAGTCTATGGCTAGGAAGACATACGCGAAAACGTCCCGCTCCCAGAAGGGTGTAATAGGACGGGAGTTTAAAGGCACCGTTCACGATAATTTTGGGTAATCCAGATTACGATAAAAAATGGAGGACAAGATCGAAACTAGTGCGATTGTGGTGAAAAAACTGCTGCATCGGTGTTTCTGAAGTGAAAAAGGCTTCGAAAAAATATTAAAAAGGGGGCTGGGCGTGAATGAAACCAGAAAAATGAAGAAGGGTGGGGCGTCCGGACGAGCTAAATAGTGTGTTTCACTGCGCGCGCGTGGGTCCTGGTGCGAAGAACAGACAATGGTAAGCAAAAATTCATTCACTTATAAGCATAAATAGACAAAAAGACCCTAGTAACAGCAAAAGTAGCTCACCTTTATCAGCCTCTAGGAGTAGGAAATTAAATAAGGGATCGCGGCAGCAAAAAGAAAAACAGAGGAAAGAAGAATGGGAGAAAAACATCGCCTCATCACTCGGCGATTAGCTGATTGTGCGTGGGTTCTAGAACGAATAATAGCAATCTGTATTGTCTCGACACTCGTTTAACGTGACACCGATCGAGAGGCGGGAACGCGAACTACGGCAACAACGGGGCTGCCACTATGCCCTGGACGTCGAGATTGGGGGAGTGAGAGGGCCCTTTCTACAACCCATGGGGGCCGCTGAGTATTAATAAGGTAAAAACTCAATAACTTTTTTATCGTGAACGGTGCCTTTAAGGTCGCTTCGATCTCAGCGGCCATGGTTTTTAGCTGGTTCAGTTGTAGTACAGCGCAACCAATGGTCTTTTTGTACGCAGTTTTGAATAGAGCAACCAAACGTTCATAAAACCTACCTTTCAGAGGGGAAAGAGAGGTGATGAAATTCCAGTTTTTGTGCTTTGGGCAAAAGCTGAGGCCAGTTCCCCACGATTTGGGGGAGTAGAGCACTGACGTAATGTCTCTCGCGAAACGCTTGGAACGTGGTCGAATTGTCGCTGTATACGACATCCGGTGTTCCCTTACGGGCAAGAATCTCCTAAAGGTCAGTAAGAACTCCGTAGAAATGTTGAGAACAACTTCGAGATGCACTGCGCGTCCCGCCATGCAGGTAAACAGGCTGATCCACACTTTGTTGGTATTAACGAGCGGATTGCTTAGGGTGAGTGGATCGAGACAGTCTACGCCGATGTTCTGAAAGGGCCGCGATCTTTTAACCCATTCTGGTGGTAACTGCGGCATTTTGGGCTACCGGTGAGCTTGCTCATTGAACTTTTTGCAGGCTACGCAATTTCGGGTTGTGATGCAGTAGGAACGAAATCGTCGCGTCGCGGCGAGAGAGACGCCGCGCGCGAAAGAATGTAGCAGAGTGCGGCAGCAAGTAAGAACTACAGAAACAGAAAAACTAACGGTAGAATCATGCCAAAAGTAATAATCGCATAGCGATTGAGCGGTATGACGAACGCTAGAACTGTTATAACGAGGCAAATGGTCCAAGAGAGCAGCGTGCGCGGATCAATTACACAGAACCGTTCCTACAGCCCGTCTCCCCGCAATTACGCGAAGTTTTTTAAACATGCTTACGAATAGATTGAATAAAAACCTTTTCCGTAAGTTGGCTACGGTATGATGAACGCTTGAATGATGGTATAAATTGTGCTAGTAGAACATTATAATAGATGTTAATTTGTGCGTAGACACTAGGAAAATGGAGAAAATGCCGAATCTACGGTGCCTACACGTGTCGGGCAGCGAATCAACTGATCTAGGTCTCGCTGAACATTGTAGTGTACGAGCTTTACCCGCAATAGGAACGTTTCACTCTCGCGATAATGCGCGAGAATGAGTTGAACTCCGGCGATCTCGTTGTACGACACTAGTATTGCACCTGAAGACGGAATTTCGCCTATGAAAGGTAACTTTTGAAGAATCTTATCGCATGTGATACGCGGTCAAAAAATTGCTCACGTAGGAACTTAAGTACACGAACCGTGATACGAGTGAGCTTCGAACAACTGTTTGTTACCAGAAATGGTAGCACCGATACGAACTTACCTTCTTGAACCGTCTGCCCAATTTAACTTCCTTTCCATCCTGAAAGGGCACTCTGAAATCGGTTTGCGCATTCGGCCACTGGGCAGCTGGTCTACGCAAGAACTGTGGGCCAGTCCGCCAGATGTGATTTCGGCGTCCTCCTGGCTAGAGTAGCAGTCTGCCGGATTTTCTGTAATAGTGAAATCTGACCGGCATGCCCCGAATCTCGAATTCTGCCATGATACGGCGGATGGTGTCTGACTTTATAGAGTCTCAGCGCGTGTATCCAGTGTAGGTAATCGGTGGGTCCTAAAATACATTTACGGTTGCGAAAGGCAAATTTTGATGATCGACTAGGAATCGAGCCGATCGTACGCTAATTAGAGGTGCGAGTAGCTCTGTGCGCGGGAACATTGCTAGCTTGGGATTGTATATATGGGATGTTGCCTTAACTTAGTTGGAATACGTTATGGTAGACGCACGACAAACCTAATAAGCGCAACAGGCACAGAGACCCTTGGAAGCATATCCGGAAATACACAGCCTGGCTTTGAACTTACGGGCGTAATTACACACAGGAATAGACGGCAATGGATGTTTCAAGTCCGCTGGTAGCTGATCCTATCGATCTAGTTGGGCCTTGTATAAGGGGGCATTCCATCCCATTTGCTGGATCCAGAGGTCTGTATAAAGACTTTAACTGGAGCCAAAAATTAGGTGAGCAACCGTAAGGGATCGTAAGTGGATGCAAATGCGCAATCGTTAGTTCTTACGCGGTTTTTTAATGTTTTTACGCGAAAAATCCAATACGTCCGTGGTGAGTTGGCACCGTATACCTAGCAGAGTGGCGCTGGATGGATCAATGGCGCGGTTTTGCGCCGGTATAAGGGAGTTATCGCGTGTGGAATTAAAGAAGAAAGAATTAAAGAGTTAATAGAAGCACCAGTTAGCACCACCAGTTATTTGCGACTTACTAAACCTTGGTTTTGAAATTTCGCTTCAAGTCTACATTAACATTTTTTTGCTCACGCCTCGTCTCCTGTGAGCGGAGTTAAGTCCTGCCGCCCGACAAGGTGCTCCCATCTTGCCGCCTGTATTTCCATCGAATATGAGCGTTCTAGATCCAAGTTTAACTTTTTTACACAAACCCCGCCCCTTCTGGGCGGAGTCCAGTCCAGCCACCCACCATAAATATTCCCATCCTGCGGTCTGTACTCCTACCAAATTTGGACCCTCTAGGTCCAAGCTTAAGTTTTTTACACAAACCCCGCCCCTTCTGGGAGGAGTCCGGTCCAGCCACCCACCATAAATATTCTCATCCTACCGCCTGTGCTCGTATCATATTTCAAGTTTTCAGTCCCACAGGGACAGGAGTT